>JAUESI010000035.1:4114237-4135149 GCA_032275145.1 Synergus laeviventris
TGAAAAAGACAGTGAAAAAGAAACTGAAAATTCATCAGAAATAGAAAAAGAAGAAGAAAAGGAGGATGATGATCACACAAGTGAAGATTCTAAGACCGTGAAAATAACTGAAGACGAATTTAAATATGGAGATAAAGATTTCTTTAAGCCCTTTTTCGGCGAAAAACCAAAGAGAAGCTCCCATGAATTTTATTACGATGGTGATAAGGAACAAAACTCAAGAAGGGAAGCTTCCAATCGAAAAGAAATTTTAGCTAAAGGATATGGCATAGATGTAGAAAAACTTCCACCTCTTTCTGATATTTTAGCAAAGAAAGATTCTTTTTCTAGATTATCGAAAAATGTTGATAGGGATGCAAAAAAAAGTGGTAAAATTCCGAAAGAGTACAAGAATGAATGGGTTTTAGAATATGAATTTCCGAAAAAGAAAGAAGGAGAGCGAAGAACTTAAATCAACTTGAATCGTTCGAATTCAAGATTTAAAGATTAAATTAATCTGGAGAAAGACTGCAAATTTGTAAAGTTGTTCTAAATGCAAAAAATAATTGACTATAATTATTAATCCTTTTTGTTGCTATTAACTAATTTTATAGCATTCTTTAATTGTTGTTGTTGAGATATTTCTTAAGTAGTGTAAACAAAATTACAAGAATCTTAAAGAATAGATTAAATATTGTCGTTTTACTAATTAAGGAGTTGTCTATTATGTTAAGTTTATTCTTGTACGTAAGTTTTCTTTAAATAAATGTGTTGTCACAACTCTAAAGAGATTTTTTCCCCTTTTTACAACGTTTCCGTCATAATTAATGATGCTTGTTTCTTTTTTTTCTTATATTGGCGGAAAGTGCCAATATTCGATTTGGTGCTTCTACACTCACCTCCAGGAAACAACGGTGAGGGTAGGAAATAGAAATCAAGAAAATGAAGTAAATCTAATAAAGAGGATGGGAACACCCCACGGGTGATCCTTCTATATAAGATCCTTTTTTCTCAGTCCCGTTGCCACTTCTCTTGTTTTAATCCTGACGACATTGAAATTTGTGCCGCAAAACGAAAACAAGTAAGTACTTAAAAAATTTACGCTTTTTTACTACCTGTAATTTTTATCACCTATGCGTACTCATTTTTTCGAAACTTAAGTTAAAATAATTGTATTATGTAAATTGTAACGAAACTCTAATATTAGATCATAAAATGAGAAGTGGTGAGAACAGTTTCTTAAAATAGTTCCTAAAATATTCAAAAATATCTGGCAATGACATTTCCACCAATTGAATAAATATTCTTAGGTCATTATGTAAGTCCAATTTCAGAAAGGCGGAAGACGCTTTGAATAATTCGTCTAATTGATCGCGAAAATGACGACACCGGAAGAATGTCTTTTCCGACTGCGGGTTCAATAATCGGATACTCACATGAAAAGTTTTACCTTCAAAACACAAATTGATTTGTGGAATAAAAATGTCAATATGTAAATTAGTTTTGTCAGGCACAATGTTTACATTAGATTGGTATTTTAAGACACCAAGCTGGAAGCAGACAGTTTCCATTATCACAAAAAGATTCTGATCTTCCCATAATTTGGAATATTAAATCTTCATATCTTAATGTCTTCACAATGGCCGATAAGGTGAACACGGAAGTAAATGAAATTCCGGTTATAAGCGCCGTATAAAAAAGGGACGTGACCATTACCGATACAAGTGTGAGCAGGTAAACAGCCTTCAGGTGATCCTCCCGGCAGTAACATTCGAACTATTAATTCAACATTCGCTTTAACATATTCCCATATCGTTCTGTCTCTTCGGGAAGGCTCAAGTGCTCTTCAGCCCATCAATAGACTAATCGATTCAATTCGTTTTGAAATTAAATTTCCCCAATTTACTTCAAAATAGTTTGCTGATCCCAGTTCGCGCGAAATGAGCTTTTAAAAATTATCCAGTTTCGAGATATGCTGTTTATATATATTTTACAATTGTTTACGTTTTTATACCAAGTGCGTTCGCCTTAAAAGTATATATAAAGGAGATATATAAAACTGAGTGAGTCAATTTAAATTCCTTACTTATTTATTAGTATTATCATTATTTATTATTTATAGCGTGATTGAAATAATTATTCAACTTTCATTTTTACCAGCAAATTTTAATCAGGTCGTTTCATTTGATTATACGGCAAAAAACTTATAAGTTATGAATTATAGTAATTATTTGCAACATAGATCATTTATATGAAGACAATTTTAATGTGAATCGTTTGATAATTATTGGTGATATACAAAAAATCAATGTCTTCAACTTGGTGTCCTTAAGGGAAGCGCCATTGAAGTTGTTAAATAAATATTAAAAATTATTTCCTTGTTAAAAAACATTAAAAAACACTAAGAGTTTCGCACCATTTACAAAATACATTCTTCTGGACTCAAATTCTTCAAAAGATAGATATTTTTATTTTTTCACATATAATACAAAATTCTTGCAATAATTTTCCTCACAGAACTTATCAATAAAAAACTGTTTTGTCAAAAATTAAAAGAAATTGATTTCTGCATATTTTTGACCAACTATTACCTTTATTAATTTATGAGTCGACGAATAATAACTTATATAATAATCATTTATCTATGACTATTTCCCATGTGGAATATTACACATTCGATGAATATGTGATTCATTCGATTTCTGGTAAGTGAAAGTGAAACTTATTTTCAATTTAGGAATTTAAAATTTGTTCACAAGTAAAGAATTCTCCGAAAAGATAAATATTGGGCAATAATAAAAATCCATAGCTAAGATAAGAATTTTTGACAAAATACTTTTTCTTTCATTGATTGCATTTTCTATTTAGAAACTAATAAATTTATTTATTTATTTTTATGAAAATAATTTTACAGTTATGAGAACTTCGACAAGATTCATTTTGATGTGCTTCGTCACTTTCACCGTATTCTTTCTATCGACGTCAGGAAGTTTGAATCATGTTGGTTAGTATGAATAATTTTTTTTCTCATTCCATTTTTGCTTATTCAAAAATAAAGTTTGCTATATGCTAAAGTATGACTATTTGATTGTGATAATCTAATTTATGATTGCAATTTATTAAGGTACCTGCCTAAGAAATTGTGCACAATGCACCAAAATGCTTGGCCCATATTTTGAGGGAGGGTTGTGCGCTGACACTTGTGTGAAGTTGAAAGGAAAAATCATACCCGACTGTCAAGATGCCAACTCCATCGAAGCATTTATTACAAGACCAGACGACGATTAAACCATGTACATGCCACTGAAACTTCGACATTTAAAATGACCTATAACATTGCTTATTTTTGGAAATTTACTCATCAAAAACTGATTTGAAAGAATGTTTACTGAGCTTTGTTCGAGCTGAGCTTAATTCATAAATGCTCGAACTAGCTTTTAAATTCAGCTTATGAGCTAAGTAGATAAAAACTCTTGGAAAATAGCATGTCATCAAGATCACGTCCTATTTTAACATTTTTATACTTTCCTACATAAAGAAAATCGTATTTTTAATTATTTATGCTTTGTATCTAGTCAAAATATCATCGAAATATTACAGTGTAAGTTTGCATCTTCTCATGAAAAAAGTATAAAACTGCCATTTATAAAATACCGCATCATGAATCTAGCAATAGGAACATTATTTATATTTATTGTACATCATCAAAATTTTTAATCTCAGAAGTGCATAGTTGCCTTAGATAATTTTAAACCCACTGTACAAACACATATGTTTAATATTTTATTTATATTATAGAATTAACTTATGAATAACCGAAGAAAAAAAAGGTACACTATGTATTTTATTTGTTTAGTTAGAAAGAACAAATAAATAAACACTATTTTTAACTTACTGCTATCATATTACAAATTGTTAAGTATCTGGCGGTGTTACGTAGCATTCTGGTATTGTGCTAAGTGTTTGTCTCATTTCCAACTGCTGTATCTAAAATTAAGAATTAAATTATGCTCTTTTTGGTCTGTAAATTATACCTGTAATTATTACTCTTATTCTTTCTACAATTTTAATTTTAATTTTAGTTTAATAATTATGTACCTTTTGCCGAAGAGTCTTTTCGTTAATCGCTGCTCTTGTAAGCAACACTTTAACCTTATCTAAAAGTTCTGATTTATGAGCTAATTGCTGTTTTAATTCACTGAATTCACCATTACTTTCATCAGATAATTTTTGACTATTTTCTAGCATAACTATCCTCTGTTCTGCTAATTGTAAATCTGTTTCTAAACTTACTACACGTTGTTTTGCTAACTCGCATTGTTTTTTTAACGCGGAATCAGTGTCTCTACTAGTTGACTTTCCCTATTGAGTAAAAAGAAAAATTTTATATACCATACATAATATGTGAATTTATTATTAATTACTTAATTTAAAACTTCAAAAACTTACCATTTCAGTGAGTCGATGGCCATTTTTAGCTTTCAACCTTTTGTTTTCAGCTTGAAGTTTCTCAACTATTCTTTTCAAAATAAAAATCGTTTTTTCAAGTTCTGGTATAGATTTTTTTGAACAAGTCGTTTTTTCTTGCAGAACTCTCTCTGATGATGAGGGAATTGATTCCGAGAGCTTTTCCAGTTTCAAAATTTCCACGTATCTAATATAAATTTAAAACGAACTGCTTTTGAAATATAATTTTTAATGTCAAAGTTTCTTTTCATTCCTTATGGAAAATGCGTGTATATGCCATATATGGTATAAATTAGAATAAGTTTGGAATACTCACTTTTCTAAATGTTCAATTTTTTGTTTAAGATTAGGTGTATCCATAGTTGCTTTCTCCAATTCCAATCGAAGTTCGAAGTTTTCGGACTCTAGTTTTAACTTATTTTTTTCTAAAGCATCTGTCATTGATTCCAATTTTTCTATTTGACTAATCACGTAAGCATTTCCCTGAAAATATGCAATACAATCCAAAATAGAGAATGATATTGAAAAAAGCCTCAAAAGTAAAGTAAATGAAAAAAAGTGGGGATAATTACTTCAGCGACAGATTCCAGGGCAGATATTCGTCTCTTTTGCCCCTCGATTATGTTCCTAAGTTGATCAATGTCCTCATTAGCTAGTCGCTCTGTAAGTTCATTAACTCTCCTCCTCAACAAATCGCATTCCTTTTGTAGATCTTCTACAATATTTAAATCAGCAGTAGAAACAGGTGGATAAAACGCATATCCTGCAGACATTCCGCTTTTTTCTAGTTTCAATTTACTCCTTAAATACCATTTCTCTCTTTCCATGCAAGAAACTATGGATCGTAATTTTTCGTGATTAGTCTGCAATTTTTGCAATTCTTCAGTCTTCTCTTTCAATTTTTCTTTCAATTTTTCAGCCGCCTGTTGCCACTTCTTTTGCTTTTCCCAAAGAGCCAATTCTTCTGCTGTCTAAATAAATAATTTACATCTTATAATAAAGAAATAAAACATTAAAAGTAACATTTCTTTCTTACCTTTGCTTTTTTCACTTCATGAACTAAAGATTCTCTATTTAACTGTTCCTTTGTCTTTTGTAATTCTTCTTCGAGAGACTTAACTTTGCGATCGAGCTGAAATTCGCGTTGAGAAGTCTTCTTCTCTTGAGTTTTTGTTGCCATATATCTGGATTTAAAAGCATAGACTTTAATAAAATTTATTAAATTATTTTTATAAATTTTGTAGTTTAAATATGAGATTGCATAATGTACCTTCGACTTTGCTGTTGCTTTAAGTCTGCGATTTGATTCTTGTACATTCTTTCTTTGTCCAATAATGCCTGCAATTGTCGACGAAGGCAATCTAACTGAGTTTGTGATTGATTAATGGCTTGCTCGCGACTTGAATTGTGCATAGTCTCGCATATTTTTGGCTCTCGAACATCATAAGTCGTTCCTTGTTGAGCATTAGCTACTGTTTCCATAACTTCTAGTTCATTCTTTGAAAATTGTAATACATTTAAAAAGCATTCACAAAACAACAATAATAATAATCTAATAATAAACAATGATAAGTTTTGAAATTTTAAAAATACCTCCAATTGTTGGCATGCCACGCTCAACTCTTGTATTTTATTGTCCTTCTCTTGCAAGTCCTTGGCCATTGTAATATTTTCTTTCGCTAATTGCATCCGATTTTCCGAGAACTGCTGTCTTAATGAAACTGTTTCACACTGCCACTTGTGAAGTTCTAAGCGGTAACTTTCCAATTCCAATTTATGTTGCTCTTCAAGTCTACATCGCAGATTTTCACACAACTTTATATTATGAGCGAAGAAAAACGAATTATCCAATTTTTTTTTTAATTTTTTACTTTTTAACTTACCTTGACCTCACGTCATCTATATGACAAAGTCTGTCTTCAGCTAATCGATGCCAACGCTGTCCAAGTTCCTTTGCAGCTTTTAAATCCGCTTCAAGCATTGAAATCTTTTCTTGTAATCTAGCAGTGTCCACTGCAGAATCGAAGTCTTTGTTTAAATTTTCCTTCCCAGAGTCCTCCTTCTCTGGCTTATCATCATGTTCAGGAAATTTGCAGATTTCTCTGCAGGGTTGATAATATCAGAAATATATTAATAAAAATAAAAGCACTGTAAAGTAAAAGAATTGATAGACTTACTTTTCATCCATTTCTTTCTGCATAGCTACAAGTTTGTCTTGCAGATGTTTAATCTCTTCTTGTAAACTACCAGCAGCTCTACTATGTTCATCTCTATCTTCCTTCAATAACACCTGGTATCTAGATATTGTCTCTTCTTTCTGATTAACTAATTTCTGCAGACTGCTTATTGTCGATTTTAAAGCTACTTTATCAGATGCATCAACATTCGAAACATTAAAATTGCTTTTCAATTGTTCAATAATTTTATCTCGATCCACAAGTTTCATATCTTTTTCTTCAACAGCAGTAGTTAATGAATTAATTTTCGTCTTGTATTCGGCAAGTTGTGACTCATATTTTAGAATCACTGCTGATCGATCAGAAGCTAGTGCCAATGCCTTGTTTAATTGCTCATTGAGAAAAGCGTGAACATTATCATCTTTTTCAATTTGATTTTTTTTATCTACTGCATTATTTTCTTTAATTTTCCTCATATCATCTGTGTCAGTATAGCGAAGGTGCAATTCGCACTGAACTTCCACTGAACATTTATCAATTACTTCTGTTTGAGTCGAACTAGAAATTATTTCTCTTTCCTTCTGTACAATATCTTCTTTTTCTTTGATAAAATTTGTCTCCTGTTCTGGATTCATTCCCGAGTCTCGCTCTGGTTTCTCTGATTCAACGTTCAGTTTTTTTGGAATATCCCTATCTTGTTCTGATTCTCCTTCTTCTCTGCTCTCTTTTTTTTCTTCCGATTTTTCTTTCCAAACCTTCTGCATGTTTAGCATCTCAAATTCCATAGAAGTAACAGTCGCTTCATATTCTACTAATTTTCTATTCGCAATTTGCAATTCGTACTCAAGGTGTGAAATTTTTCGTTTGTATTTCATGTCCTAAAGTGTAAATTTGGAAGCATGAGTAAATGCTTAACACATTTGAACAAAATAATAATGCAATAAATAAAATAATGCATTCAATATACTTACACTAAGAGATCGTTGAGAATCCTCCGAAAACCGTTGCATTATACTTTGCACGTCAGGACTTCCAATCTGTTCTTCTAGCATATCTTTCAAATGTTCTACAATTTGCAATCGACTTGATAGAATTTCCTGCTGCAACTTGACTTTTTCATGTTCTTCATTCGTTTCCCGTGTTTTTTTATCCCATTGCAAACGCTCAGCTAGCATCTTCGTAAAATTCAACTCATACCTTTCCCATGCAGTCGTAGAAGTCGATCCGGCATATTGTTGCTGCAAAAATCTTATCATTTCCGTATAGGACCTAAAATCAAACAAGTTTTTGATAAATCTGTACCACAAAATAATAGTAATATAACAATAAAGAAGTTACAGTAATCATTCTTACTTGCAGCGCTGGTTACACTGTTCGCGACACTGATGCATCTGCTTTCTCATCTCTTCAATCGACATCTTAGACTCTTCCATTTCTTCCTTCACTTTCGTCAAATCATTTTCCAAGAACTCCTTCTTTTTCCTCAATTCCGTTTCCAATGACCTACAATTTGTCAATTCAAAACCTAGTCTAGCGATTGTCTCTTTGTCTTCGCTCACGGCTTGTAAATCCAAAATTTGATGTCTCAAACTATCCAACTCGTTAGTTTTTAATGAATTAATTGTATAGTGCATTTGCGCCTCTTCTCTGCAAACATCATTCACTTGTTTCAAGTTTTTATTTTCCATCTGCAGTATGTCAATTCGTTTTTGGTATTCCCGCAACATCTCCTCAATATCGGATTGCTGTAAATCCTGTGATTTCATTTCGTTGGTAAGTGTTTGATGTAATTGTATAAGCTGGTCTCTCAACTCAGAATTTAAAGCAGTAGCTCGACTTAAATCTACTTCAATTTGCGTCAATTGCTTACGCGACTTGTCATACAATTGTGATAAGCGATCAGCTCGTTGTTGTTCCTCAAGCAACTTGGTTTTAAATTCTGCCAGTTGATTAGAATCATTTTCATCGACCTCTGATGGCGGAGGTTCAAGTTTCTCAGGTTCTTCATGTTTTTCATTTGCGATTGTTTGGTTCTTAGTTCTCTGGAAAACTCGATCCTCAAGTGCTGCTCGAAGTCGAATATTTGATTCTACATATTTTTCATTCAGTTCATTGTACTGCAAGACACTTATGGAATTCAACAAATTGCTTTGCAGCATTGCAACTTGACTTTCTAAGAGTTTTATCCGTTTCTCGGAATCAGCTAGATATTTTTTCAGATTGCTTTCTTTTGCGAATGTTTCTTTCTGCACATGATATAGTTTAGTAGACTCGTTGCTGAGAAGTTCTTCAAGCGTGAGACATTTTCTATTAGACATGGAAAGTTCTACAGTCGCTTCAACGTATTCTTTGCTTTTAGACACCAGTACATTACGAATATCATCTTCACTCATTTCTAAAGCATTCCAGTTGCTTTCGTATTCTTTCAGTTTCAACTCAAGCTTGATAATCATATCTTTCAGATCAGTGCCCTCCTGTTTTAATAAATCCGTTTGTTTCTGCCACTCTTCCAAATCGTTTCGATAGGCTTCCTGCAGTTTATCTATTTCAGAAGCATTCACCTTCGATTCCTCGATTTCAGACTCTTCTACATTAGCCTTTTCTTCTGTGGAAGTAAGGCCAACTCCTGCGCGTTGTAGGAGGATATCTTTTGTCTTTACCTCTTTTCTGTAAAAAAAAATGAAGAAATATTGTACTTGTACTATGAGGAAAATTAATTTTTTAAAGATATTTACCTCACTTCTTTGAGTTGTTTCCTTAACTCAGAGTTGATACCTTGAACAACATTTAAACGTTCCTGCAATCTCATAGCTGGATGATACCAGCCTGCTAAATGTCTAACATCCAAAGCCTCAAGTAATTTTTCCAGGGTGTCAGATTGAATTTCCACTGTACTTTTAGCTGCAAATAGGTTAATTATTACATTACGAAAAAATGTATACATTGAATAAATCTTTAGGGTTTCTTAAAAGAAATTTCCGTAAAATTCACCATCTTGATTATGAATACTGTCCAATATTTCATGCATTCCTTTTCTCAACGCTTCGTTTTCTTCTATAACGACTTGCACATTTTCCTTTATTTTACTGAGTTCAATTTTGTCAGACAACCATTCTTTTTCTCGCTCGCCAGCCAAAGCGTCGTCTGATCTTGAAAAATGCATCGCCGATCTCACAGGATTATCGACTGCATCCGATTTAACGTAAATATCAGTTTGACCGACAAATTTCGTAGCCAGCTTTTTGAATTTATATTTCAATGTTCTTATCTGTAAGAGATATAAAATAAGACATAAGAATTAGTTCTAGGAATAATATTTTTTCAAGCAAAACTCACATCCGACTTAAGTTCTAAGTTTTCTTCCTTCAACACTTTATTAACGTATTCTAGCTCATGAATTTTCTTTTTTTCTTCTTGTCTCCGTTGGATAATATGATCTGTTGAAATTTCTTCTTCATCAGGTATTCCAAATTTTTCCCTGAAGCAGAGGAAAACTTTATGTCTAGTTGTCAAGTAATTTCGAGTATATTTATTATGCTGACGTTCATACGTCTACTCAGACGAAAGATTTTTTTTCTTCAAAGATTCTGACTAAAAAAATTGCTTTTGTTTAAAAATAATTAGTTTATTGCAATAGAAAGCATGGGAAATATTTATGCAAAATTTATGAAAAAAAAAATTCTTATGAGTAGACGTCTGAAATTTCAGTTTAATATATATTTAACTATTTTGTAAGAGAAGCTTTTTTGAAAATTTACCGCAAAGCAGTTATCTCCAAGTCCTGATGTGAGTTTAATATTTCCAATTTATTAATAACGTTTACAAGGTCTTTGATGTATTCATTTTTATGATTTAATTGGTCTTTAACTTCTTTCAACTCGCGAAGAGTGTTAGTTAAACCTTCATCTTGATCTTCATACTTCCGTACTATAGCGAGAGCTTCACACAACTGTAATAAAACATACAAATAAATAACAAGGCGCATAGAATATAATTCATAATCTTTTTAAACTCTTAACATCATACTTCTTCGCTTTTTATCCGGGCGTCGTTCTCTGCAGTCGTTAATGCCTCTTGAAGACTATGAATCTTTTCATTCGATGCTTGATATTTTCTTAATAAATCACGTTGCTCTTTTTTTCTTCCACTTCCTTCCGATCTACAAATTTTTATTTGCAATAAAATAAAAATTTCATTTACTTAATAGGATTTGAAGCACAAAATTCATAAAACTTACGATATAACAGCTGTTTTTAATTTTTCTATGACTGAACAGCCTTCGTTAATTTCGGCAACAGCTTCTGAGAGTCTAGTTTGTAATTCTACTATGATTTTATCTCGATGGTCAATTTCTTCGTTCAAACTTGCAATCTGAGGTGAATTTTTCCCTTTAGGTGAATTTACAGGCTGTAATAATGTTTGTGACAAATTTTCCCTCAGTTGTTCAATTTCTGTATTTTTTTCGTCCAATATACTCTGAAGAATACAAATTTTTATAGTTAAGAAAATACAATATTATTCAGATGAATATAAACTCTGATATTTACTTTCCACTCTACAATTCGAGCATCAATAGCTGCCCCAAAATCATCGATAAGTTTATCCCTATCGACTTGTTGAGAAGCCAGTTCCTCAATCTGAGTTAAAAGAGCTCTGTTTTCTTGTTCCACTTGCACTGCCTTCTCTACAAATCATTTTTAAATGTAAAAATTAGTATTAAGAGTAAAATACTCATTTACTTTTTACACTGACTTACCTTTGTGAATATTACAGTTTTCACGAAAAGCATTTAATTCGTCAGCCATTTCATTCATTTTCTCTGTAGCATCTTCCATTTCATCTTTTAATAATATTAAATTATCTTTCAGTACTGTGTTTTCTTGTTCTAAACCCTGTATAATTATTTAATATAAGAAATATTCAGTATACATTGCAATATTTATATTAATAAGTATTTTTTTAATAATATAAATATTAAGTATACCTCCAGTTCTTGCAGGAGTGTTTCAATTTTACTGTTCTTCTCACGCAGCATTTCTTGAACACTCTCTTCATATCCAGAGTCACGCTAAGTAAAAGCATAAATTTTATTCAAAATATTTAGGAGAAACTCAATAATAACCCTGGCGAAAATTTCGGATTGAAATTCATTCCGAATCAGCCCGAATTTTCAATCCGAGTGAATACGAATTAATCGGAATTAATCCGTACTTTCAGGAATTGTATACTTATATTTCATTTACAAGGCGATATTTATATATGGAATCAGAGTTTGAAATTTAATATTTATTACCTGTGAATCGATTCCACTTTCTTCTATAACTTCCATTTTCCTTCCTAATTCAACAAAAATATGATAAGTATTTTAAAAATAAAGAGAAGTAAATAAATAATATTAAGTGTATTTAACTCTCTAATATATGATGACGGTTTTATGTATTACCTGACTTTTGTTTAGTAGGTGAAAATTGTTTTGCTTCAAGATTCTTCTCTTTTAATTCATCACATTCTATTAATAACGATTCGACCTGGAAAGTGATTATAATATTGTGATTACAATATTAATTATAATATGTAAATAAATAATTGATTAAAAAAAACTAAACTAAAGTACTATAATAAAAAAATATAATGTATGAAATAATATTAGTTTTTTTATAATTAAAATAATAGAATCATAAAAAAATATTTGTGGCCTTGGGTGGCTTTAGCTCTAAGCACGGGTCTGGTTGGCTTTAGTGAGTTTTTTAGAGACTTTATATATTCCCCAGCTAGTAGCCTGATGTGGTCATGTTGGCTACACCGAGACAGTATTGAAAAAATTAATAGAGCAAGATGGTTGCAGCTGTACAGGCGGAAACATGAAATGAGAGTTCAGAAGGCACAGAATATCAACAGTGATAATTAAAAATGTAATATTACTTATACCAAGAGTAGTCACAAGTTAATTATACAATTAAAAGACAAATTAAAAAAGAACAAGATACAAAAATAACTATCAGCAAAGAATCAGCCAGTCAGACAATGACTGATCGATACGTCGAGTTCACCCTAAGTTTTAAGCCATGAAAAAATATAAATCTATAAGGCGACAACACAGTGATATATACAAAAAGAATATAATAATAAACGGAAATGTTTTTTAAAATATATTTTCAAATTTACAACTCAGTATGTGTATGTTCTAATGATGGTGTTACCAAAAATCACTCTAGGTGAGTCTGTGAATGTAAATATTGATAGAAAGTTGTATTGTTGTGTTTCAAAATCATAGATATTTTTGATCAAATGCATCATCATTATGTCGTATTGTGCCATAAAAATTATAAAATATAATTTATTAGGAATTCAATAATTTAAAAAATTACTTCCATGAGTTATTTAAATATTAAATGAGGAGATGCCCTATTAAAAATATCCACATGGAGAATTAAAGGGATTTCCAGTGGTAAAAAGTATGTAAATTACTATCTCTTATAATATGAACTTGATAGTGTAATGCGAAAATAAAAAAAATTTACCTGATTATCCCGATATTGTAATATTTCCTGAGAAACCTTAAAGAGGGCTTTTAGGTTGTGCAAGTTGCTAACTTCTTCTATATCGCATTCTGTCACCATAGAATAAAGATCTTCGATTTCTTCGTCTTTCAGAGACACTGGATTGACGGATAACACCCGATCCCAATCTATTTCGACCATTTTGCCTGTAAATACTAATGAAAAATTGCATTTATCAAAATTTAACCTTTCACGTTAGTAGGCTGATGACAGGTGATACTGTATGCCCTGTATGTTGTAGAATATATATATGTACACCACGAAAGCGTTACCATGGTGATATGTGACACAATAAACTTTGTGCACACATACACTCATTCACACGCTATGCATTTCATTCATTAAACTTCAATTTGACGTTCTGAGTTCTCTAAGAAACACAATAATTTAATTTTTTGTTAAGTGTAGTTCATTCTTAATTATAAAATTGAAAATTAAAATATATAAGTTTGTGATATTAAGGGAAAATGACTGCAATTAGATATTAACAAGTTTCTTCGGGTTATTTCTTATTTTCGTGCAGTTATTTTTGTTTGCAACCGATCGCAGAATTAAGGATAGAGTTCAATGCCCATCATTTATTCGGTAGGTCGTTTAATCGAAAAATATCTTCAAATAATATTTAAAATTTTTGGAACACTAGTTTGAAAATAATTTTCAAATCTCCACATTTTCTAGATAATTTTATTCTAAAATCATTTGGTGCCTTTGAAATAATAGTCAGGAAAAAGATATTGTATTTGAAAATTAAAATTACTAGATTTTTAACTAATATATTTTTTATACAAGACATAATCTATTTTATAAAATTGTTTTAACGTTTCAGGGGATCTGAAATATTCATTTATTGACATTTTTATTCGATAATTATGTCAATGACGCAGACACTTATTAATGAAGATTTATACGCTGGATATAATGATTACTCCCCGCTATACAGTACAAAAGATTTTTACCAAGATGAAGTCATTCAGGAAGCGCTTAAAACTAGTCATGCTAAAAGGTCTATTGTAAGTGAAGACATAATTTTAAATCCTGTGTTATGCTACCAATTTTTTTTTAATTGATACATTATAAATCAAATTTCAGATGACACCAAAAACTCCTGGTACAGCAATGCGGTTTGGTACCGCTTCCGGCGTAAGTATAAATCTATTATCAGGGGTTGACGACTCATGAAATCAGTTGTACAATTGCATAGAAATCTACTGAATTCTCCAGAAATATCAGAAATCACCTGAAAGATCTGAATTAATAATTAACAAGTCTTCTGAAATACCTAAAAACTTTGAAGCCTTAAAATTATTTACAATGACTGTAAAAATACTTATAATAATTGGAAATACTTTGAAATTCTTTCAAAAGCCATAAAGTTTTGAAAATCCCTTGAAATTCTTTGAAAATCCGTAAAAATCACTGTAAAAATAATTTTAAATCGCCTTTATTGGCTACAGAAGTTCCAGAAGAATTCAATGACTTTATAAGGAACTAACTTCAGGAGAATGCGAATGACTTCAGTTAGTGAAATCTTCTGAAATATCTTGAAGTTATAAGTAGGTGTAAAATCGATCGGTTGAGTTGTAAACCCCTATATTATTATATCTGTTATACCTACAGAATGTCTATTATTATAAATTTTTTAGGCAGGAGAAATGGTAAAGAAGGTAGTGAAAGATGCAAAATTTAGAAGCAGAATGGATAAATAATTTTTTCGTTTTTTAGTTTCACAGAGGATCTACAGCCGGTCGGTTAGACACAGCAGGACCTCGTCCTATGACTGCAGTTCGAGGTGCTGGTTACACAAGTAACAATCGACAACCTTTTGATCCTCTTAACATGGGAAGCAGCTCCGGAGGCCCTGCTCCACCCTTAGAATCAGATAAAGAAAACACGTAATTATTTTTTCAACAAATAGTCAAATTTCTAATGCCTTTTCCTTAAATATTTCAAATTCAGATTCAAATTCACTTTGTTAATTCAATTTTTTAAGGCCAGAAGAGAAAATAAAAACTGCCGAACGCCGAATAATGGAACTGATAGAAAGTTCGGCGCAAGCAGCATTTGAAAAAAATATGTCTGTTGCATTGGAGAGAGCGAGAGAAGCTTCTGCTAGGGAACGCGCTCTTATCAGACTGCAGGAACAAGCTGGACTCAGCGACAATCACAACTTAGACTTAACATTTGCGGTAATATAGAATAAATTTTCTATTTATTTTTTTATCCTGTTAAAGAAAGAATAACATATTTCTTCAAACTTAATTCACAGGTACTTTTTAATTTAGCAAGCCAATACGCTAACAACGAATTATACACAGAAGCGGTAGCAACTTATCAAGCAATCACAAGGAATAAAATGTTTAGTAATAGTGCTAGATTAAAAGTAAACATGGGGAATATTTATTTCAAAATGGGACAGTTACCGCAAGCAATTAAAATGTATAGAATGGCGTTGGATCAGGCACCTACAGCCTACAAAGACTTGAGGTATGGTAAATACTGTAAACTAATTTAATTGCAATATATAGAAAATTCTAGGTACTAATGAAGATATCCTCTCATAGGATAAAAATAATGCAAAACATTGGGATGTTGTTTGTGCAAATGGGACGTTTGGAAGACGCGGCTAACAGTTTCGAGTGGGTTATGAGGGAAAGACCAGAGTTCAAAGCGGGGTTGCATGCCGTTTTATGTCATTTTGCATTATCTCATCGAGATAAAATGAAAAGAGGCTTTTTGGAATTGTTAGAAGTACAACTTAATATTGATGAGGAAGACAAATACAGTATAAGTACCGTGAGTTGTGCAGAGCTCTATAAATGTTTGATTATCTGTTGTTTAATTTTCCAATCGCATTTTCCTATAGAATTGCTTACAAACTTTTGTGCATAGATAATAAAGATAATACTCTTATCTTGATTAATTCCCATTCGATTTCTCAGGATGATGTTTCTGCAAACATATTAAATGAAGTTATAAAAAATGATGATTTATCTAAATTGGAAGAAGAATTGAAATTAGAAGCAGAGAAGACTATTCTTAATGCAGCGAATCTCATTGCCCCTGTAATTGAAGATACACTTACTGCTGGATTCGCTTGGTATGTTTTTAAATTCCCCAATTTCGATTTAAATGAAGACTCCTAACATTCATGCTTATTCATCAGGTGTGTAAATGCAATTAAATCTTCAGCATACAGTACTCTTGCTGCCGATTTGGAAATCAACAAAGCGATGGTTTTCCTCCATAATCGGGAAACACAGTTAGCGATTGACACTCTGAAAGTTTTTGAAAATCGGGATTCTAAAGTCGTCAGCTCTGCATCAACTATGCTTTCATTTATATGCTTTCTTGTAAGTATTTTCTATAGAGATATATTATTACAAAGAGAAATTATAACTAGATATTGAAACAGAGATTTTTACAATAAAGTTCAACTTTTCAGCAAGGGGATTACGACCAAGCCGAAAAATGTGGCGAATCAGCTCGAAAAGCGGATAGTTACAATGCAGCAGCATACGTTAATCTGTCTGCATGTGCGATAAAGAAAGGTGAACTCGAGAGAGCTAGGGAATTGCTGCTATGTGCTTTGGATAGTGACGCAAGTCATGTACAGGCTCTTTATAATCTCGGTATGCGACTAAGAAAACCAGGTGATGAACTCATCAAGACTCATTGTATTCACAAGTGTTGTTATTGATTCCTCTTCACAGGTTTAGTGTACAAGAAACAAAATATGTACGAAGAAGCATTGGAATGTTTCTGGAAGTTAAGAACTATCGTGCACTATGATCCACAAACACTCTACCAAATTGGTCATTTGTACCAACTTATGCATGACGTGGATCAAGCAGCTGAGTGGTACTTAATTAACTAAATATTTTGTTTGAAAACAGGAAGAAGGATGGTAGTCTCCAAGAAAAATTGCAAATATATTTTCCTTTCTAGGTATAATCAATTGTTGGGTATGATTCCATCAGATCCTGGGGTCTTACAAAAGATGGGTGAAATGTACGATTCAATAGATGACAAACAACAAGCGTATCAATTTTACAGTGATGTAAGTAACGTAAAGTTTATAACAAAGAAAAAAGATAATCAGAATACTAAAAATACTAATATGAGATTGAAATAGTCTTATAGATTTTATCCTGCGAATTTTGAGGTCATCGACTGGCTCGGATCTTATTTTATATCAATGCAGGTGAATAACACTTTTAAGATTGAATAAAAGATTACTCACGCTTAATATTGCTATAGATTTATCAATTAATGATAATGCCCTAATGATTCATCAATTACCTTGATTAGGTGGCTGAAAAAGCAATGATATATTTTGAAAGAGCAATTGAACTTGCTCCTGATGAGCCAAGATGGCGATTGCTCGTAGCGGCTTGTTTACGAAGAACTGGACAATTTCATAAAGCTTTGTCTGAATATCAAAATATACACAAGCTTTTTCCAGAAAATGTCGAATGCCTCAAATTTCTGGTGCGTCTCTGCAGCGATTTAGGTTTGAAAGAAGCTCAAGTGTATGCAACAGAATTAAAGAAAGTAGAGAGGGCTAAAGAAGTAAAAGAGCGATATGGTTCTGGAAGACCTGGGACAACAAGTTAGTTTTACACCCTAATAAAATTAATTTAAACTCTTAGACTTTTTTCTGGACAAATAAAATATTACGAAAATTGAATATCTCAGGTTCAAAACGAAGTAATAGTGGAAATTCTTCAAGAGGAGGTTCCGGGATGAGCACTTTATCGGAACATCGAGCAAGTCCTGCCTTAAGCCGTGGCGATCATATAATGAATAATGAAGGAATTAATAAATCCATCCATGTTAATTCCAACACACATATAAGTGAGTATCAAGTTCTTATCACTCCTTATCTGTTAGTTAACCTTTGTTTGAAACCTGTGGCTTTAAAAAATGATGTAAGGCGGATAGCGTCAGTATCTTGAAAAAAATTCTTATCAAAAATGCGAGACATGAAGAATTTGCGCTATTCAAATTAATATATGACTTAAACGCTTTTATGATGAGATGATGCTGATATGTATACGTAATAGATCATTAAATTAACATTGCGTTGTTTTTAGGAAGATTGAGATTCCCTAGTTTTCCTATAAAAATAGAAATATTGATATCCTTGAGGTGTGCATTTTGGTATACGAACATTAACATGGTGATCTACGTAGGCACTAGACTAATGAATTGAACCCATGATAGATGTGTCCAACTGACTTGTAGTTTATTCCCGAACACCATTTATCTTTCCATTGATCCACTATTGAAGGAATAATTTTCCATTCAAATTTCCTAGAACAAGAGCTAACTCAAAATCTAGCGTTGAAACTAATAACTTGTCATAATATAATCTTATCATAAAAGAAACTCACTCTTCCAAAATATATTGAGCAATTGTACAAGGAAAATTATTAATTTACGTAGATACGAGTTATTCGGATCCAATTGGTGCCTTGCCTGTTCGTCCGATGACTGCTGCAGGAAAGCGTGATGACGATTTTGGAGATGAAGAACTTGGAGACGATTTGCTGCCTGAATAACATATCTTTACCTTTATCGTTCATCTTCATTTATCATCGATCAAATTCAAGTGGTTACATTATTTTATCTTTAACGTCACTGATTATAAAATACAATGTCATAAAATTTAAAGTTGCATAATCTCATCTCGCGCCATTCATCTTCCTTGCACTGATGATAATGTTAACACATAAGTGTACATAGTAACCACTTATTGTATCGTAAAGTTTACACAAGACCAGTTTATATCAGTAAGTACCTTAATCTATATAAATGATTACACAACTCGATACGGATCAAGTGCCTTGTTTTACAAAAATGTTTAATAAATTTTGACTACACTGACATATGATGTTATTCCTTTTAATTTAGGTAGGAATTCTTTCTTTAAATTATAAAGCGAATTTACAGAGATCTTAAAATATCAGTTTATATCAAATAATAAAATTATTTCCTTAAGTTAGAACTGATCAAAAATAATAAATAAAATTCCTTTTGTAATTGATGGAAGTGCTACAGAGTGAAGAAAAAGCGTTTGATTAAAACTTTGAAGTTTTAGTACCAAAAATGAATAATATGGATTGTTTTAACCTTCCGTTGAAAGACTTTTTCGCCCTTTAAAGATGAGAAACTGGTTTGGAATTCCTTCAACTTTGGAAACAAGTTTCTATATGGTCTTTACGTTAATCATGCTTCATTCCATTGCCGGAATAAAATTTATTCGTCACAATTATGGCTCGTGTATAATAGGAAAAGTAGGAAAGTACATTTAATCTAAAATAGATCAAATGGATATGGATTAATTTTAAAAACTTGTATAGTTTTTTGATATTAATCAATGTTTCGTACTTGATATAAAATGTGCTAACATGTAAGATCTTTTTTTATGATAGAATTACTTAATAAGCTCAGACAATCATTTGAAGTACATTACAAATTTCTTATGCATATTTATAGGCATCCTCAATTCTTCAATATGTAGACTGGCGTACCAATCAAGAAGACCTTTAGATCGGTCGTCAACCAGGCTATGTATTATCATTTTGCACAAGCTAAATTTAAACACGTTCAGCATTTTAATAAATCTCCGCTCATGTAGTCCTCTAGATCGAGTAACGTGCGTCACAATTCTACTATTATTGCATGTAAGTACCAAAAAGTACGCGAAAAGTAATTTGTGATAGTACATTTTATATATTATAAAAAAAATATATATAAAATTAAATAATAAAACATAGACAGAAATAAATAAACAAGCGCCCGAACCGAATTTGGGTCCTTGAATCTCGACCCCCAATCATTTGAAAGAACCAAAATTTAGTTAGAACACTTTGTTACAAGTTTTTTCATTGCTAAAATTATCTGAAATAAAAATGCAATTTCTGTGTAATTTTATGTAATAAATTCCCTTTTTGTATGTACGTGATAATGTAATAATTAGGTTTAAAAACGAGTTTAATGTCTTTATTAATATCGTTCAATATAAATCATACGAGGGAAATAGTAAAGATATGGGTGTCTAGAGAAGAGAAAAAAATGCAGATAAACTGATAACTGGAGTTTGAACCATTAAGATACGTCTGGAAGAAAATAATATAAGTTTTTTACACTCTCATTTCTCCGTATAATATTACGTACTTGCTTACGATTAAATAAATTGATGCTGAAAACAATATTGTAAAAATTCGATGAAAATACTATAACTAATATTTACCATCTCCAAGTGGTTTAAGCTCGTCTATTAAATTTATTTTTGGTATGTTTTCCACGAAATTCCAGTCCCCTCTTGTATTTACTTAATATTAACTAATTGCGATGTATATTTGAGAAACTATAGCATCGTAGACGCCTCAATCGACCATTTAATTGGTGTAATATTGGCATAAGTGAAGGATAACATTATTTGGATACCATTTTTTCTATTTCGGGTGTTTTCGATAAAGACTAAGTCAAACACTTTCAAGATCAAGTCGTTTTGTTAAGGTCAATCGGGGGAAGTACGATATCAGGACAGGCAAAATTAGCAATGGAAAGTATCTTAATTCTTGACTTTTTTTGGTATAATATTAATATAAGATTACACATTTTTACTGTCTCATAGAGGAAGCTTTGTAGTGCTATGTACTTTTATAATTTTTATAAAATTGATTTTTTGACTATAAGTTCTTAAATAATCATAATTCAAGAC
>JAUESI010000035.1:4147624-4180149 GCA_032275145.1 Synergus laeviventris
TTCAATTTGAAATTACTTTATTTTTAGCGAATTATCTAGGTTTGTAGACGAAAGTTAATAAACACCATGAGTTTGTTATTTCATATAAGAAAAAGTTGGAACGAAATGGAACTTGTTGCCAAGTGAACATATTTGATATTGATCTATTCTCACATTTGAAGTTTCCCGCCGTTTCTACAAGATGGCGCCACGATTCTGTTAACTTGAGAAACAAGTGAGAAGTGACAGCTCGAACTGTCAGCGGTCTTCCTGAACTCCAATTTTGTCTGCAAATAAGCATTTACATATAGTGCCATCAACTCTAAATAACAACTAAAACTATTTCAAACCCTATGTAATAATTATTAAACTCATTCAGTTCTGATTCGCTTCGAAAATGATAAATATTCTACAAGTCGTTAGACTGCACGCAAGAGGGAATGGCTTGTCTAGCCGGTCAGTCTACTGGAAGATTCCATTGTGAGTGGGTTTCAAAAAGTTTTTTCCTCCGGTGAATCCGTGGTTTTCGTGTGTACAACCGTTCGTCCGACTTCACTTGCCACACAAAAAGGTACTAGCAACAATATATTCATAGGAGATGTTATTACTTTCGATTATTACTCTTACTGTGTGAAAATTGAAGGGTTTAATTGTCGAGGTTACTGCACCGCTCGATCCTTTGCCTCTCAGCTGATGAGTAAATGTAACGACCGGTTTTTGCTTGACAAGCAGTTTTTAAAATCCTTTAAATTAGTCTGTATAAGATCAACATTATTAGAGGTCAGATCATTCGTCCCCTTTATTATAGAAAGGTTTTATAACTTTTGTGAGTCTGGTGATCTACAAAATCATCGATGATTTTAATAAATGACTTCTAGTCGTTCATTATAGAGCATATTGAATACAATTATTATGATGTACGTTGTGCAGAATGCAGTCGGTTGTTGCCGGTGTTGCTAACTTGTCAAATCAGCTCGGATACAGTACATTGTTACAAAGTGACTCTCGACATTTCGGAAACAAAAGAGCAACTCGGCCCGTAGCAACAACAAACTGAGACTTTGGTATGTCTTTTATTTTTTATTATTTATTGAAATTGTTAGGGCAGTAACAGTTGACTGTCGTGCAGTTAATAATTGACGAGCCTTATATGTATAAATAGGGCTCAGGTGACAAAGTTTCAGAGTTGAGAAAATGGTTTCATAATTACAATATTCGTATTTAGCTCCAATTCTTTTTACACTCGAAATTAATTTTCCAAATATATAAGGCAGTTTCATTAATCATGGGACCAGGAAATTCTAAAGAAATTTAGAAAAGTCATGGAGTTTTTAATGTGGAACTGAAAGTTGTAAGTGGCTTATTAATTATTTTAGGCTTACTTTAGTGCAGAAATTTGCGGATTCTCTCATTTTCAAAGCGTCGGATTTCGAAGGCTTGTAGGTTAAGATGGTTTAATTATAAACTCATTCATATTGCATTCAAATTTCAATGTGATAAAATTCAAATAGGTTTCACTTTCAATTGCAAGTTATAATTGTGTCAACTTTATTATTTTATAATAGCTTCTAATTTGAAATTGATTGTATTTCAAATTGTCACAATTTTACAAACTTTTAAACTTTTATAAATACATTTACAGAACTCATTGTCCTTAAAAATGCGAGTTACAAGAATTTTACTTAGTAGTAAGACAATTGACTGGTGCGAGTGCAGCCTGCAAGAGGAATTCGATGCAACAGGGTAAATTTGATTAGCGGTAGCCATTTTTATCAGTTCACGGTTGTCACGTACTTTGGAAATTAGACCAGGAAATTAATAAATATCAGATTGATTATTCATATAGGATACATAATGAAACAAAATTCAAATTTTAAATTATTTTATGATAAAATAAAATAAAATTATTATTAAATTCATTTTTTGTTTCTAGGAAATGATAGTAAATACATTTTTTTCCAATAATATAAAATAATATAAATTAATATAAAATAAATAAAAAGTTTCTAGCTAAAATAATTAACTTACGAAAGGGTGAGAAACTTAGAATGCTATGTCATATTTTAATCGCAAAATTTTATTACCCTTCCTAATGGAAGCTCTGAAATGTGAGTAAAATTTTACGGTTCACCTTAACTATAAAACAGAAAAAAACGCTATTTACTGGAACGAATAAGGAATTTACGAGACTAATTTAAAACTTATTTTATCCATTTTTCTGAGTCGATTTCCGCTATATTTCATATTTTTTTATTAGATTCATGGAAATTTAATAACGGAGAGTATAGATATTTGTGAAATATATTATTCTAACATTTGTAGTTGGAATAAAACATAATACTCTGGATATTCTTTGCCAAGACTTTATTTGATTGATGCTTAAAGCTCGTTCGATGGACAAGTAAAACTGTAGATTATACATTATATTATGTATATATGTATTTCCTTACGCAGCAGAGCTCTCAGCAGCTGATGAGTGCTGGAGAGTACAACCGGTTCTCTATTTTTTTTTAAACTTCATTTCATTCTGCAACGCCCTACTTATTAGACTTGTATTATCGTCTATAGTAATTGCAATGAGATGCCGTTCACGTTGCTCGTCATCAATCTTAAGATCACTAATCATCTTTTGTGCATAATCTTTCCTGATAATAATTATATTATCGCAATTTTTTTTTTCAAATTGTATTTAATTCCAGAATCAAAATTGAGGTAGAATCAAAATTCAGAATTATGTGATTTTAACTTGAAACTCATCAATAACTCCACGAAATCGGATTTTAAATCGACAAAGTTGCCTCATGTAAAGTTTTCTCTCGTGATTCTGACTGCTGTAAACAAACGTGATCAGTATACTGTGTGCACTGTTTTGTAAATTTCTCTGAGTTACGAGAGCCGCCAATCAGAGGCTGTTCATAAGTCAGAATAAACCATCTGACACATATTACAATGCACCGTATACATGTGTGGATTGGCGTTAATCGGTACCTTTCACGCGATGCGATAAGACATCTTGCTGTTCAGGATGAAATTTGAGGAATTATGGAGTTCCGAGAAAAAGTTGGTAATTTCACATTTTCTATTACTTCGACAGCAGTTTTAAAACAATGATGAGAGTTTCTATACTGCAATGTCTGTGATGAAAGTATAACATTTTTACCATTTTCCTAGAAACTATTTGTATACTTTATATTTTATATTTTATATTGTATATTTTAAACTTCATTTTGGCTTTTTATTTTCTTAGAATAGATGCATCGCATTTCCTGGAGTTATTTCAATAATTCCGAGGTACGTGAATGTTAATCTCAGCGAAAGTACTCTATTTTAGATCTACTAATTAAATTAGCAGAGGGATTGAATCGACAAAGATTGCGGCTCACATTTGGGTCCATTTGGCTATAACCCAACATTGAGAAGTTGAGATCCAGAGCCTAGAGAACTAGTCTATATGGATATCTAAATGAATAGTTGAAATAAATTACACTGGCTAAACTCAGCGATTAGGTGATTTGTAATTCATTAGATCATCGCGAGAATGCCATTTCAAGATCATATAAATCGATTCCTGTATATTGTTAGTTACATCATATCGGGATAATTTTCTAGATACTATTCTGAGTCGAAATTATCAGTAGATTTTACAACGTGTCGTAACCAATTGGAAGCGTTTCTTCCCCTCCACTTGTTTTCTGATTGTTTTTTACAAACTTTAAAGTATAAACTTACTACGGTATAAACTATAAACTACCTTATACAGTATAAAGCATTTGTCTAAATGATCTAGAGTCCTCAATTTTAATCTGGAGATTAAGGTATTGAGTTGAAGTTTCAGATGGCTAGTTTGACACAACTTTCTTAATTTTTATTTTTACATTGGTTGAATTTAGAGTATCAGAAAAAGTTCCCAAACTGTTTTATTGTTATTTATTTACCAGCAAAAATTTACCTGGCGTTTTTCGGAATTTTAAGAGATTTCAAGATATTTTAAGGAATTTCAAGAAATTTTTAGATATTTAAAGAGATTTAAAAAAATTTTAAAGGAGCTTTAAAAAGCTTCAAGACAATTCAAGGATTTTCAAAGTTTTCAGGAGTTTTGATGAGATCTCAAGTGGCTTTCAAAAGAGTTTGAAAGATTTCACAAGATTACAAGACAGCTTACAGGATTTCATCAGATTTGAAGTGATTTAAAAGAATTCCAAAGGATTTTAATAGATTTCAAGACATTTTAAGAGATTTAAAGAAACTTCGAGCAATTAATTCTAATGTGGAGGAAATGAAATGAAACCCCTCAAAATTTTCTGTAATAAATGCCTTAAAATCGTTTGAAATATTTCAAAATCCCTTGAAGTTAATTGAAATCTCCTGAAATATCTTAAAATCTCTTGAATTTCGTTAAAAATCAATGCAAATTTATAACTCTTTTAAAAACCCCTAAAATCAATAAAAATCTTTTAATCATCCCTTAAAATTTGTTTAAACCCTTTTATCCTCTGAAATTACTTAAAATCTTTTGCAATCCTTGAAATGCTCTCTAAAATTCCTTGTAATTATACGAAATCTCATAAAATCCTGCCGAGTAAATTTCTGCTAATAAATAAATAAATAAAAATTTTGAATTTTGGAAACTTTCGGCGCATTTTTCATATATGTATCTTTATTCCAAGTAATGTAGAAAAGAATCGTCAGGTTAGACAATTTTTTAAATAAATTTTAATAATTATTACCAGATAAACTTAATTCTTTAACTTGCAGAGAAAAAAGGTCGGTAAGGTAGGGATCGGATAAGTAATACATGGCCTTAAGGTTCTACATAAAAATGAATTAAGCTACCAAGTGTTTCATCATCTGGTTTTCCATTAGCACAGTTTAAGGAGGAAGAGAGCTTGAAAAAATGAACTCAATTCGATAATATTATTTAAGAATGGCGCAAGTAGTTATTCAGTATATATTTCCCTCTATAAATTATGGGATTAACAGTCTTCTTAACAATGATTTAACTTGAGTTCACACATCAGCTTGTTAATTTGTCTGGTATACATTTTTTCTTTCAGGACCCCGAAACAAGTGCAAATAAATTATTATTTGTGAGGCGAATGTACAATACATGACCAATCATAAATTCTAATTTATGAACGGTATTGCTAAATAAGCAGCTTATGTGTCAAGTGAATGGGTGGGAGACGGTTCAGATTTTCGTAAACGAAATAAGCGGTCACTGAACTCACTCTCGCGCTTATGCCTTCGGTGTGTAAGAGTGTGTGAACTGTAAAGGCTAGGTCGTTCATGCTCGTGCAGGGTATGACTTGGATTAAGACTGTTTCAGACTGAAGTCTATTCAACGAGTGCTGCATTCAAAACCAGTCCTAAGTTGTGCAACACCCTTGCGCATCCAATGAAATGATTTGTTTTCAATTCTGAAGATTCTGAAGAATGCATTTGGGTCGTTTTCCAACAATTTCTACATTCTCATTTTTAACTCGGTTGAAGGAACAGGTTAGGGATTTGCTCGGGGATATGCCAGACACTTTATTAAAGAGTAGGTTCAAGGGAAGGCGCAAAAGAATTTTAAAGAAACATGTGAACACTTGAAAAACGGTTTCTATCCAGTGTAGAGGGATTTCTCCCAAGACAATAAATTAAGTTGTCAAATTATTTTAATTTGAAATAGAATCTAATAAATTCTACACCCGTTAACATAGTAAAAGATTCTTTCATTATGCATGGTCAAAGGAGGCCATGCAATAAAGTTTCCCCTTAATTACAGCTCGATAATCGCTTCGTACACCGGCAATAAGATCTACACTCCCGACATCCTTCTGATCGACTTCGCGATCGCAGAACACTTATTTATATGCTGCCAGCTCATTCCACGACGATTTTGTCGGCAGATCAAGTGAAATCAAAAGGCTTTTTTCTGTTTAGGACAATAAAAGTTTTTAATTCCAATCAATATTGCAGAATACTTTACAGTGAAAACCTTTTTTTTAATAATGATGACTGCTGCGAAACTCCCGAGAATCGCGATAGTGAATCTATTTTTTTAAATTCAGTATACGTAAAGAAATAATTTAAAGAGAAAAGTAGTTAACAAAACCGGTAAAGTCCAATTACATGCATACCATTTTCCACTCGAGGTCTAGAGTCGTGCAATAGTTAACAGTTTCCTAGTAGACCGGAAACGCGGGGAAAGTTTTTGAGAAATTATAGGGAAAAGCGAACAATGGTAAGTGTTAGAAATAATAGCAAACAGATGGTCAATTTCAATGAAAATGAAGATGTTCAGGAATTTTCTTCTGAGTTTTCAGTGACCACCCTGTATTTCATTTATTGAAGAATCAATATCTTGCTTAGGCTGTGCGTTCTTAAAAGGACGGCAGATTATAAAAAATGAAAAACGACCACTCTCTAAGAGCAGTAAATTTTTCATCGGCTTCCGGCTAGCAGCAACATTTCTAAAATACATTAAGTTACTTCGAAGTACTTCAACTTTTTACGATCCCATGTCATGTCGTAGTGCAAAAAAAATTTCGTGACCAAAAGAGTTTTTAAAGTAAACAAAGCACTCAGTGGCTTGCATGGCATTATCCCTGGCATAATGTCAATATATCAATATTTAAAAATTGTTTCTATAAAAAATTCGTTCATTTGAACGTTCAGAACTTTTTAGCCTAAGAATAAAATTAAAACACCAAGATTTAATTCAATTACCTCGAAAACTACACAAAAAAAGAGTCTAGTTTGTATCACAGTTTGTTTATAGCAGAGCTTTAAACTCGTTGTTGGACTCAAAACTAGTCTTGAGTCTTATTTTCTTACTTATCTTCTGTCTGAAAATAAGTCCATAAGTCCACTTTTAGTTTTATTTCATCGTAGAACAATTCCTCTTAAAGGAATACCGATTTTCTGTGTACTAGGGGCCAAGTGGCTTAAAAATTGCACTTGTGGAAAATAGATTTTCTATTTCTCTCGAACGTACATATTTAAAATAGAGCTTTGAAAGTTGGAAAGTCGCTAATGCTCGATTCTCCTTAAGTCGAACTAGTCGTAAAGAAAGTGGTAAAAGACATCGTAATGTACAAAGTAACTGTGCACACCGGTCGTTAGGCGAGAAAGGCAGCAAGACTCCGTGGTCACTCGGTACCACAATTTTTATAAGTATCGCGCAACCGCCGCCTCTCTCCTCAGGCAATACTAGTAACCTCTGTAGATATTACTCCCTTTGTGTTCTTTGTTGAACTCGAAAAATCCATTTTAAAAAATCCTCTAGGTACACAGTCCGCCCTCTTATTACAAATGTCCCCACACCCCCTGCATTGCGATAAATTAACAATTATCATAAAATAAAATTTAAGACATTTAAAAATCTCAGGATTTTATACTTTCAAACATACATTAGAAACGCCACCCGTGCAGAAATTGCCCCATTTTGCCCTATTTAAAATGGGGTTCTGACGAGGATTTCTGATTATATTTAATAACAAAAATGAAAAAAAGAAATTTGAAGATTACCGGGTTTTGAGAAATCCTTGGATTCAATCCTAAATACCCAGAATCAATGAAGCAACTACCTAAGAAAGTTGTTCAATAGCTTAGAAATTGTTTAAAAATTTATTGAATTTGTTATAAACAAATAAGTGAGTGAGAATGGATTCATGGGGATAGGCACTGATTCGTCAATTGATTCGCACTAAATATGAATAATTTTTAGAAAAACCTGTTTTTTAACTAAATTAATAAAAGACAAATTTTATAAACAATTGGCCATATCAGGTATTTATGATGAAATAAATCAAGTTTTTTCTATTGAATCGGCCAAAAGGTATAGAGAAATGTCACTTACTTATCAGATTTAGTCATTCAATAACAATTGATTGTTTAAACAAATTTTATTAACAAATGCACTTAATGCAGTGCAATTGACTAATTTTTAAACCTTTAGGGAGTCTACATGACAATTAACAATTTTAATTGTTAACAACAATTGTATAAACAAATTTTTATCATCTTGGGCAATTGATAATTTTTAAACTAGGATTTTTCAATGTGGGTTTTTTAAGTGGTTGCTTTTTTTCAGGCTCAAAGTTTTAGTTTTCCGTTTCTCCTGTAAAATTGGGACGATACAATCATTTCTCGTTTTGCGTTGAAATCGTTGAATAGGTAACAGCTATACGATCGTGTGAACATCTGGAGGAAGGCGAGGAAGGTGCCTCGAAGTCTGCTATCCGTTGACAACGGCTTGGCATACTCTCGTAATCTGAATTAGTAAGAAGTTACTAATGAAATAGTGTCGATCACTTACTAATTAATTTTAGCAAGCATTGGTACCATCAATTAGTTAAAAACTACTACATAATTCGGGAAAAACCGGGAGGTACCCAGGAATTTAGGTTCACAAATCGGCCAGACTTGAAATGAAACGTAGAACCCAATTTCTTAGCTCTGTAATTGTTTTTCGTTTATTTAAATCACATCTGAATGTTAAATATTTTCACACTTTTGTGTAAGAAAGTAATCATTTGTTTTATAGGAAACCTGGAACTGTCAGGGAATTTTTTCGAGCGTATTTAATTTTTTTTTCTTGTCTCACAATTAAAAAACAATTTTTTGAAGTACTGTAAAAAAATCATTATTTCCAACTAAAACCCATGAAGTACAGCATATTAGGACAATTCTGGAAAAAAAAATGACAGAAAAAAAAAATTATCCGTTATATATTATCTAAATTTAAAGAATTATAATTTAAACAGTAAAATCTGTACAAAACTGTATAAATACCTGGAAAAAATCTGTAAAAGTCAGGGAATTCTTTTTTAGAAATTGAGTGGACACCCTGAGTAAATTATAATACATAAAAGGAAATTTATTTTATAACACGAGCAGTCACTAAAGAATATTGCAACGCCATCTTCAATAATTGGTTGATCTTGTGGCTAACTGAACCGGTCCCAGTTAGAGCCACGTCATTCGTCATATCTTGTTAATAAATAGTTAAATAGTATGCCCGGTCAGGGTTTGACTTTTACTAGGGAAAAAATTTAGTAATTTCTGCACGGAAAAAAAATTTTAAGACAAAATCAATGCTCTGAGTGGACGTCCCAGCTAGGGCGGCATAAAAATAAATTGATCTTCGATTGTAACTAAATAAATTAGGTACTATTTCATTAGTGACTTATTATTAATTCATATTGAGAGAGCACACTTGCTCACACTCTTCATTGGCTTCGACTTCTCTTCTATTCTCTCTTTTTGATTGAGCGTGAACATTTATCTGAGTCTGTGGAAAGGTCAGAAACATTTTCCGTCTATGAATGCAATATGTACAAAGCATTCTCTCTTTCTTGAAACAAGAGGTCTGGGAAAATGCAGTATTATTCTGAAAGTGTTAGTCAGGACACACCTTTTCATGCTTTCATAAGGTATCTGAATGCAAATTACAAAACATATGAAGCAGACTCTTCATTTGAAGTGATGCACAAAGAAACAGAAGAATACTCCTGAAATATAGAAGCGTATAATATATTATGCAGGTAAATTGGACAGGGGAAGTGATATGACGACACGTGTAATCGAAAACTGAATGCCAGTGATTTTAGAATATAAGAGGCGAATGTCACGTTCCGGAGTCATGTAATCCCAGAACTACGTTAATTAGTTGGAGTGATAAAATTTCTGTTTTAATCATCATAAACCAACGGCATTTGCTGTTATCCGAGAGTATCGGATAATTAATGTGGCAACTCCCTAGATTCGTGCCTTAGGGAATCTAACCTTGTTGTCAGGTGCTAAACTACAATTCAGATTCCCTGTGGGGATGTCAAGGTATTAGTGTTACATATGGATATAGGATTGTTGAAAGGCAGTGTTAGTGTAGTCAGGGCACATGCACTGAAGTGAGTAGCTTCAAGTCTCGTCTCGTCTCGAGGGGTGTGATTAGACTTCTAGATTCTAGAATGTCTCGACAAAAAAGAGGTAGTTGGTAACAGAGTGATGGGGTTTCTCAAGGGTGGTGCATAGCATGCTGTTTTTCCCTTGCGCAGTTGCACTTCCTCTGCTTCATTCTGTTGATCTTATTTGCCAAATCCTTCGTTTCTGTTCAAGAGTTAAAGGTGACAATACAGTATGTCAAAGATATCACTTATATGTTGTTGCATGCTAAGTCTTCACACTTCAGATACCAAGCTTGGTCTATGATGCACTTCTTTACCACGAAATAAACGTTTTCATCAACTTTATTTGCATCAATTGTATTCTGGGATATTGAATTTGGTGTTCTGATGGTTTACAAAAAATTGTTTACTTCTCTCACACGTCTGTAATAAATTCCACGGAGGTTGGTACACCATCAGTTTAACATATGGAAAACCTGCCTACAACTCTTACTACAGGTGCATGACTGTCAAGGCTTGAAAGGCTATTGGCAGGCAGTAGCTTATACAGAGGAAAGGACTACATGACTAGAGGCTTGCATATGCGCGTATTAGTTGAGTAGGTGGGCCCGTAAACATGAACAGGACATTAGATACGCAACGCTTTGGGTAAATAGGCAGAAGCCATTATGTCTGGGTAATTTACATGAGATCTTGGCGACCCTTCTCTGTATTCGTAACTACAGTGGTACACAATATAAATATGCGCCCTCCTTATTCTCAGTTCGCGTGCTGGTGCTCTATGTTGCAATCGTACAGGTGGCGGTATTAATGTCCCATAAAGTAAAGAACATCCACTGGACATACTGCTTACGTCCGGTATTACGTCTAAACTTTGCCAAGTATCTTGCATGCAAGGCAGCCAAGTCATAAATAGAGCTTGACTTCACTCTCTTGATGTTTTATATACTCATGTGCTCATAGCCGAAAAACAATTTAAAGTGTCGTCTACTCAGCATTCAAGATTTCTTACGGAAATTGAGTTCACTTGAAGTTTTAAGAATGGCCTGGGCTGGTCCCCATTTTCTAAGCTTAGCTTTTAATTGATCTTGCGTCCTAGTTTCGCGATGTTAAGTGAGATAAAGGTGCCTACCAATTTGAAAGCAATCAGATCATATTGAGAGGCTCTTGAAGTTTTCTATACACTTTTTAAAAATAGAAGACTTATAATTGATTGATGGCTTTATTATCTCGTTTTTTCGCTGAAGAAAAAGGCCTTTGCCTCTTTTAGTAGCCGTTTTCTCTTTCTTCTTCTACTTCTCCTAACTTCTTCTTCTTCTTCTTCTTCTTCTTACCGTGGTTACGTGTCTTCTTTTCTACCCCGTTCGATATTCCTCCAACATACGCTTTGTAGTGTACATTGTACAACCATACATACACCCATAACGAGTCCTTTTATAGTACTATAAATTCTGACAGAACGTCTCCCTTTCTCCGCTTGCGTAGCTATAAATTTTCTTCCTAGCGAACCCGCACTGATCGTTTGATATTTTGATTAATCAATGCATTGGATAATAAAATACACCTCGTGAGAAGTTACTGTGGCTTACACTTTTCTTCGTTCGCTACAAACTCTCCCCAAGTATAACTGCAATCAGTACTAAGGATAACTCGGCTGAAAGTTCCATATAAAAATCATGCATTGAGTACTTTTTAAAATGTTTTCCTACATCCGGTAAACTATTTTTTGTATGTATCTCCAAGTTGATGCTTTAATTACACTCTTATTGAAATTATTGCCCATATTGCTGTTTTTTTGAACTTGCCGTATTACTATTTTCAGTATTTGTACAGATTCTTTGTAATCATGCATTTGAATTCACACAGCGTGGAAAAGGAAGCTATATTATTATTTGCCTCCTCCTCGCGGAGTCATGAAAACTAATACGAATGCAAATTAATCATAATCGTCCAGGTGTTCGCCGTCCGCGAAGATATCGCGTTCACCTAGATTCTAGAAACAAGTATGAGTTGAAGACGTGACTAACTATACACGAGAATACGAGCGTCGTCGTGGAAACATTACAAGAGGGGAACCAGTGAACAACGTTTCCGAGAAGTTCGCTTCGAGACTTTGCTCTCGATTTGTCTTTCCTATGAGAAGCAGGGTCGATAACCTTTTTCTAAGAAGAGCTTGCATAAATAAATGAGCGATTGATTCACGGGGATATTTAATATTGTTGGGCGAATTATGCTCAAGACATGATATATAGCAAATGCAGAGCGCAACAACCAAATGGTACCACTCTCCGAGTATACATCTGACATCTCTGCACTTGACAAATAGTTTATGCATTAAATTAGTCACATTTCATTATTTTACACTGAGATTACTGCAGCAGTTAGGAATCATATGGCTTTCTAAAAAAAACAATTTCAATATTGGTAGTATTAATGGTTTTTCATGAAGTGCAGCTTCTTCGACAAAACTTCTTTCAATGCAAAATTATGCATTGTAACCACAACTCTGCGTGACGGTCAAGTAATGAAAGTATCGATGCACGTAAAATCCGGTATTCGGAGATCCAAACACAAAGACTGAAAAATCATTATTATACTCTTAAGACGAAATACATTTAATGCGGTAATTTTGTTTAAATATAGGATGATTCATAACTGGTTAGTGATTATGCAACCAAACCATTTTTAATACAGTCTTTAATGCAATTTAGTGCTGCATAATTCTTTCGTCAAATAACATTTTGTAGAGTGTACAGGGTTTCGTAACTTTCATGAGATAGAACATTACAATTCAGATCTCATTTCAGCCAACCATTTTGAACAATCCAATTATTCAAATTTTAGCACATTAGAAGTATTAGAACGTTGATCGGGAAGCACTGGATCGCAAGATTATGCGAAATAATTTGATATTAAAAAATTGAAAACAATTCTTCATATATCGAGGACTTCCTTTTTTGCTTTATGCGTATAAATTGAAGCTTGGAAACTTTTTTTTTTGAAACTGCTACGAAGATCGTATGCGTTTCTCCTTGGCAATCAGGGCCGTTCTCCAGTTCCCTTGGCGTGTCTTGGCAAAACAGTCTCGTTTCCGTCTTGTCTCTCATCTATGTATTATCTGCCTTCTATCTTTTCACTTGCCATTCTGTGGACGTTTGCCCCGCACGCTGCATTACCGATTCAGTTCGCATATGTTTGCTAGCGAGCCTAGCGAGCTGTCCATCGCGCAAACTGATTTCTGTTTCTCCAATCAATATTTTCTCTTTTTAATCCGATGCTTGAAATCTGGGGTATTAACATTTATTTAATTAGATCCCAGGTGAATTCAATAAGAATCGCTCCAGTCAATGCAGTTCGTTACTTTTACTTTCCTAGATTTGAATTCTCATGAAATTGTGATGTATAAAAATGTTCTAACTTCTAATTAACGTCATTAAGCCTAAATTCAGTGGCAAATATGGTTATCGCAAGGAGTTTCTCCATCTTTAAAATAGATAAAGTGATAATCCTGCGATATCAGTTTTTAATCTTTTGGGATTAATAATATGTGTGCAGCGATCCGTTTCTGGTTGCAATTTTTATTGCGTTCAGAGCAACCGCATTCGAAACGCTTCAGTTAGAATCGAAATACTTTTCCGAGAATACGAGTGATTACAGGTTTTGTCGAATTCAACATTAGTTTTTTACTTTTTGTTTTTGTATAATTATTAAACATTGAAAGTGTCTTCCCCATTTATGAATGGGGAAAAATGGTACATCAACATATTTCTTAGGTAAAATAGATAGGTCATTTTTTGAGTATATTATAACCCTGGGAATAGCATAACTCCGACAATTGGGTCCTTTTCTGGCAGACATTCACAACTTTCGATCCGATCGACGATCCTTATCTAGATCGCGTGACGTCGCCTCCTTGTATAACGGTCACTGTTTTTTTCCAATTTGCGATAAGTACTCACTCGATAGTTTAAAATAACGAGGCACTGTTAGCATGTATTTTTTGTTTTGTGGGATATCGTACACACTATCATTGCACCAATCTAACTAGTGTAGCACGTTTCTCCACCCAGCGATGAAATTCGTTTGTGTATTTTATTATATACACTGCAAAAAAAAAATTTTGGATTCAAAGAAATGCATTTCTTTGACAACACTTCTTTGAGTTGAAGCATTTTATTACTTAGTGTAATTAAATATTGTTTTTATTCATTTGCATTACAAGAAATGTTCTCTAGCTAAAAATGACTTCAGAAAAGAAGGATCATTGTTGTGAAATTTTGTAAAAAAACGTGTCTAAGTTTGCCCCTTTTTTTTTGTTAAACAGAAATATTTTTCTTCATTGAAACAATTTCTTAAATTGTTGATAAAAATGTTTAACAGTACATAAGATACTTATATAAAAAAACTTATTTACTTGTATGTAATAATTATTTTGTTGAAGCAGCACTGTAGTTTTTTATATTGAGTAAATTACTCTTTACACGTGATATTTATTTCTTAGAGTTAATAACATATTTCTCTCGTTTAAAGAAAATCCCATCATGTCAAATAAACTTTTCTTTCTTTTAATAATTATATTATACCTTTGATACAAGAGATATTTTTTGCTTCAACGAACCTTTTTTTTCAGTGCTTAGATTAAAAATAAATTATTCGACACGATGCAGGGGAGAAAAGTCTAATGCATAATATAAATCATATGATGATTTTGGGAAGTTTCAAATATACTTTTAAACGCTTATATATAATAAAAAAATATTTATTTGATTGAAATGAATGTCGGTTTGAGTATGGCCGAAGAAATATTTTTCTCGTTTAAATGTACATAATTATTCAAGCAAGAAAAGCTTATTTGACATGATGGAATATAAGAAGTATAAATATTATATAACCGATATTCTCGGTTTTTTTATATAAGTATCTGTTTCGTTATTTAAAAGAACGTTTGTATAAAAGAAAAAGAATATTTCTTTGAAAGGAGAAAAAATGGTTCGGATTAAATAATTCTTAGAGGGAATAAAGGTTTCTTTCATACTATAAAGATTCACCGTCCTATCTGAAGTCATTTTTAGTTTATTTTTAAACTGGCAATCGAACTTAGAAATAAATTGCTAGATAACATTTCTTTGAATGTAAATTTAATGAATTAATTAACATTTAATCATAAAAAATATGTTTTCAATTGTTTTATCTAATTATAGAAATATTTACTTCAACTGAAGTAATGCTTTATTTGAATAAACTTATATCCCCTCATTATGTTAAGTAAATGTCTCTTTAAGTTAATTAAAATTCCATGGACTTATCTTCATATGTCTTTCCTTGAAAGAAATATTTCTTCGAGTGCAAAAACAGAATTCTAGAAATCTAGGTACTTAATATCCAAGAAACCATCTCATTGACCTAAAATAATTCACATTTACAAGCAAAGAAATATTTATTGGTTTTAAAAAAATGACATCTAAAGAAATAAAGTCTTTGAATCAATGCCTGAGTTTATCGAATAAGCAAAATACTTTAACTTAAAGAAGTGTTGTCAAAGAAATGCAGATCTTTCAATTCAAATATCTTTTTCTCAGTGCGGAACCACAGTTGTGGTTTTTATTTCTATATTCATGACTTTGAAAGTTTTTCATTAAATTATAACAACAGTCAAATAGAAAGTTGCCGTCTCTGAAACTTGTCTCTTTCGAACCAATCTGCTAACAAAAGTAGATCTTTTGTACGAAATAATTTGGTTCCTTTGGATACATTTTCGAAAATGAGTGAATTTCACGCCGCAGTAATTCTTGTTGCACCTCCTTGTTTTTCAAGTGTTCATAATCCTTAAAGCATTTTCCACTCCGGTTATCTTTCCGCACTTACGAAGATAAAATAAATTGTGAGTTGCAAAACAGAAAACACTTTGCCACCTACTTTAGAATTCCTCTTTCAGAAAATCAGAATCTGTGAGTCAAGCGTATACTGCAAGAAAATGTATTCAGTCTAGGAAATATCTGCACTGTAGAGTATGCACTTGTACAGCATATACACTTATACAGCAAACACTTATACATTTCATATATACACGAGAATCACGCTGAAGCGAATATTGCATTTTTTAAAAAAGAAAATGATATAATATTCTATGATGATTTCGTATGCATTGTGTCGACACGGATACGAATTACCAGGCTCAGGATTGAAAACATGAAACACGATGCTTGCCTATCCTACTTGTATGTATACCATTGATACACCCTAGGGACAATGCGCCTATCAGGGATGCACGATAACGTACTATACGTGAGTATGCGGTAGCATGACTGCACATGCATAATTCATAAAGCCCTTGTGAGAATGGAGGTTAGGCTTTGGGAATTATACATGCATATGTAGATCGAAGATCAGCACGAAGAAATACCGACGTGGTGTTCATTACCTTTTCACCAATCTTTTATTTTCTATGATATCTCTTTTCCTTTCTTTCATGCCTCTCGTTCCTATTTAATATTCACATAATGGCTAACCGTTAGTTGCTACATCATTTTACAGTGTACTGTATGAACAGTGTGTTGGTTTAGTATGGGGGGTTAGTACATTGAACGGTCCACGAACCATCGCGTGGGATACGTGCGTGCATATATACGCCTACACAATAATAATCTAGAGGACACAATGTCTTATTTATCAAAGCACTGTTGGATCACAACACGGTGGGCAACTGGACAAACATTAAAAGCATTACCGTAACTGTGATTACGGTTTGTAAGAGAATGGTTGCTATCACGATTTCATGAAAGTTGTAGGCTTGCATACTGAATGTATATATAGATATCATGAGGCTTTTTTTCAATAGAGTTGAACTATAAAAAAATTGGGAACACTTGTTACTTCATAGATTTCGCAACCATTCGAAAATTGAGATACATTTTGTACTGAAAAGAAAAATTCGCTGAAAAGCTGCAGGAACCTGAATCGAATCGATTAATCTTACCTATACAATATTGCAGTGATGTATGGTATGTATGTATATGGTAACGAAATCTATTCAATGACATTTGGTTGGCTGCAGCGTCTAAAGGGATGGGCAAATTACCTGAGAAAATTAATTGGTGTAGATTCTGAGAAATACTGAATTGAATGCCAATTATTTTGTGGTGCAAGAATTTTATAGTGCTTAGTTTTATTGAATTGTAAATTTAAGAATCATTGGAATATCATTAAGTTGAAGTTTCAGAGTGTGACGAAAATTTATTTATTTTTCTAAACAATTTAAGGATTTTCAAGAGTTCTCAGTCTATGTATTTTAAGTGATTGTGAGATATTCCAATGGATTTCTAAAGATGCATTTCAAAGATGAATTTCTGCTAATAAATAAATAAAAGTTTGGAATTGTGGGAACTTTGGAAAATTTTTAAATATATTTTAAAATATATTTCCAGAGATTTTAGAAGATTTCAAGACATCTTAAAGGATTTCATCAGATTTTAAGTGACTTTAAGGGATTCTAAACTATTTGAAGACATTTCAAGTGATTTTAAGAAATTTCAAGAAATTGAATCTAATGTGGAGGAAATTAAATAAAACTTAAAATCTTTTGAAATATTTCAAAGTCCCTCGGTGTGCATTAAAATCTCGTGGAATATCTTGAAATCTCTTCAAATTTGTTAAAGGCTCAGTTGAAATTCATAACTCTTTTAAAAACCCCTAAAATCAATCAAAAACTTTTAAGCATTTCTTCAAATTTGTTTAAATCCTTTAAATTCTGCGAATTCTCATAAAATCCCGCGCAACGCTGGATACATTTCTGCTAATAAATAAATAAATAAATAAATAAATGTGGAAAAAAATAGTCAAACTAGACGTCTGAAGCTTCAAACCAATAAAATTTCCATTGTTCTTCAATATGTTGGTTTGTTTAACGGGGAATTTTATTAGGTTCTAAAACTATTCGAATTTTAATAGCATTATCTATAATCACGAGAAGAATAAAGAAACTCAATAAGTATGTTCTCGATAGAAAAGCGTAACAGGGGCACGATCCTTCTTAATTAACAATAATAGTTATTCAGCGGTTTACATAATGCAAGCAAGCCGCCTACGTTATACATATACACGTGATGTATAATAATAAATTACGTAGATGTAGTTGTAGGTGAACAGGTAGCAGTGTGCGTATGGCTCTATCTATATCTAACTGACTTAATATATGTTTTGCGAGGCAGTGCATTGTCCTTTCTGACAGGGTCAGCTGAATCAACTTGGTGTTTTTTTCCGTGATTTTACTACAGCAAATGCGGCGAATTAAAAGCAATGAGGGGCGTGTAAACAGAAGATTTTTTTGTTGCTGTTCGTGAATTGTTTCGTCCTTCAAACTTTATAGACTGTAGAAGTTTGATCATCAGAGCTCGATTTTATAGAAACACAGACATCAAAATCCTCGATTTTTTACTTCTCTTTAAACTGTATTCTAATTTATTATTTAAGAAAGTCAAAGAATGAGGAAAATTGCCTGAGCACTAGTGGCCTTTGACCTAGATTTTATTTAAAAAAATCTTACGATACAAGGGTTATAGTCTTAACTTTGCTCAGGCCTTTTCCATTTCATACAGTAACAAAAGTCTGTACGTATTCATATACATATTTACCATATATATATATATATATATATATATATATATATGCATAATGTACGCACGACTGCTTTTCCTCAAGAAAAATCGTTATTCTGCGAGTTAGGGCTTTGACACGATTTGCGAGTGTCGCTTTTAGTTCTCAAGAAAAATAATATTCATTCTTTTAATTGCAAATGTAAAATTGCAAATCGCTTTGATGAATTTGAAGGACATCTCTCATTTGAATATTTTCTCCCCTATAAACATATTAAAATATTAAATATCGTACTGAAATTAGTTGAAATGAAGATACAAGGAAAATTTTTATATTCTTTTTTATTGCTTTTTAATGAGTGATAAAGAATACACGCACATTTGATGTCTATGGATGTAAGAGGTGGCTATGTATGTAGGATCAACTTGATGTTAGTTACGTAACGAGCTCGATTACCGAAGTGCCAATTACGTCAGCTCGTCCTTGCCACTTTGAGATCTCGTAAATCACAAACCGTGTTTCGCGAAATCCTCGATGAATTTTCATCGATTTAATACGATTCTAAGAAAAAAGGAAAGCCTCTGCCTGTGTTAATAGCCTTTTTTACTGGAAATCGGCTTCTACATCTGATTCATAATTTAATTAAGCGTTAGCTCACGATTTTTAAATTTCTAAAACACGATTTCTAATCTTAAGAAATATTATTGTTGCTTTATGGTGAAACCATTTATGAAGGGTTAACATTTTTAATTTATAAATCAATATTTCTATGTGCCCTATTACATGCAGCAAAAAATTTGTTGAATCTACAGAAAAATTTGTAGAATCTATCGAATTAATCTGTTGGGACAGCAACAAAAATTTGCTAAAGTTATAAATTTCACAATTCTTATAGAATCACCAGAAACAGAAACTTTTCTGTAAATTTTACAGTTGGAGTTGTAAGATTAACAGATTTTATCTGCTCGAATAGAAGATTTGAATCTTTATAACTTTAACACGTTCATTTTTCTGCGTGTTCGAATTGGAATAATATAAAAGGGATAAAAAATAATAGATAGGTACTTTCTTTTTGTTTTACTTAAAATAAAGATGTTTCCAGAAGGCTTCTTTGTATTCCACGCTTATAATGACTTTTTGCACGGTCCTGAGTAGATATAGGACGTAACTGCAGTTGATATCCCATGGAAAGGAAAAAGAGAGGAATAGAGGATGAATATAGAGATGGAATGAAAAGAAGAGAGAGCTGTAGAAAAGAGGCAAGCATAGCAATCGCTACATGGCAATAGCAATAGCCATAGCAAAAGCAATAGCCATGGAGCGACGATGGTACACCGTATGTAATGATGATGGCTGCGACGATAGAGCACGATTTGCCGATGGCTATCTAACTTACACACGAGCCCATGCTTAATTTTGTATACAGATGGTCTACCAAATACCAGGAATCTACCTCTGTATCCATGAATCTCAGTGTGTATATCCGTACATTAGGTCACACTGCAGTTACCTCGGTCATCAATATTATATTTTTCAGGGGCAAACGACCTCGACGAGTGCTATCTTACCATTTTATAAATGCTGATCCAAACGGTTCCGTTGACTTCTTCTTAAGAGGTTTCAAGTGATTTTGTGGGATTTCAGGACAGTTCAAAAAGTTTCGAAGGATTTTAAAAGACTTGAAGGGACGTCAACAAATTTAAAAAATAGTCGATATCTCTTTAAATCTCTTCAAGACTTTTTAGGTCCATAAAAGTTTGTTGAATTGTCTTGAAATCCCCAACAATCACTTGGAAAACCTTTAAAATTCTGTCAAATTACAGGAAACCGCTTGAAATTCGATATTTTCTTTTTCTTCTGGATGATGTTTCTGAATATAAAGCTTTGTCTATAGTTTGATTAATTAATAATTTCTTTTTGTTGTTTTTATCTCAGTTGGGCGTTGCCATCACTGGCTATCAATCCTTTACCTAATGAACCTTGACCTATAGACCCAAACATGTCGATTAGTTTAAGAGATAGCAGCAAAAACCACCGCCCTTTAATATCGATTAATTTCACGAAGCGAATGGCACAAGTCCTAATAGAATTATTATGCTGTTATCATCGTTTAAATAAAAAATAATTCTTGAAATGTGCCTAACACAAGCTTTTATTTTGTTTGTTCCAGATTGTAAATTTTGAAGCTCATTAAGCTACGACGACCAGTGGACTCTAGAAAACAATTTTCGTTGTTCGAGAATAGAGAAAAAAGGGATTGAATTTGGAAAACTTGCAAGAGATCTATTAATATGAATTAGTCCAAAAATCTTTGCAAAAATGTAACAAGGGTGGAACCAAATGTATTTATAAAAGCGAAAGGAAGCTTCTGGAGAAAGCAGAAAATTTAAAGGAATACGAAGTAGTGTGTGAGAACGGAAATTTTCTTTTGGAGAAGCTCCTCTCAGATGCCTTCTTCAGTGACCTAACAAGGTTTTCTACCAACAAAGACGCTGTGTTTGTCTCAATTTCAATTTTCACAGTGAAACCACCAAGTGCAGGATAAACACATTTATGATCAACTTTCTGAAAATAACTTCAGAATTTTCAAATTGTTCGTCGCTAACATAACATCTTTTTTCGATGCAATATTTGAGCGAAACAAAAAAATCGATTTGGATGAAAATCGAGCCAGGAGTTGACTACCGGATCGACAAACATCAATGAAGATAAAAATTGAAGAAGAAAATTAAAAGAAGGAGAAAATATACTAGTGATTGCTTTTGTTATTTAAATTTGTTAATGTGGTAAATTTACCTCGCCAGTATTTTCTGTCGATGAAGGAGAAAAGATCGATGATTCTTTTGCAATAATCGATGGTTAAATTAGAGTTAATTGTTTTTTTTGTTTAATTGAAAAGTGATAATTTGCCTCGATTTTTTTCGAGGAATTGGATAAAAGTATTTGTCAAGTATTTTATCGGTCGTTATTAAAAGTCGTGAAGCCACGTTGATCGCGGCTGATTTATTAGTTAAAAAATATAATTATTGATCTGCAATTCGTGATAAATTAGAGGACATAAGAGATTATTCTAGCTGATATCGCTTTGGAAGAGAAGAAATCTGCATCCGTCTTTTACTAAGTAAAAAGGAAAGAAGATTGCAAAATGTACAAGGAACCGAGTGTGCCGATGGGAAGAGGAACAAAAGGAGATGAAGTCGAGATGGTCAGCAGGTTTCTGGCACCCCTTTGCGCTCGAGATGAAACTGCTAGGGACATTGCTTTGGCAAATGCAAGAACAACAGTCGAGGGTTGGCTCGGTGGGGTTGGCAGCCCTAATCATTGGGAAGAAACTGCTGAGATGGACGAGCGACCCTGTTCAGCTGGGATTTTTAGAGGGCAAGATGGAAGGTATACAAAATATATTATCATCTCTTAATGCTGTTGGATAAACTGCTCGTAAAAAGTTGCAAATAGAATTATACCTGATGATCACAACATGTTCTGTGGCCCCCAGACGATTGATAAAGTTTTCTTAATATCAATCTGAAAGAGAACCCTAACTTCTTTATGAGTTGTTTAACCAACAGCTACTTAATCCTATATTTTATAAAAAGTTGGTACTTAAAACAACATTTTTTATGAAATTCTTATGGAAGCAACTGTAAGGTTTTATAAAATAAAACGAATTCACTTTGTACTCATCTTATCACCCAAAATGAATAAATACATATATTTTCAACAGGTACGACATGAGCATCGAGCGTTCACCAAGCAAGTCCGCACCGAAAAATGTTTATCAGCACCTTCAGCTGCAGGACTCCTTCAAAACGGAAGGTTTCTTTCCCCAGAGTATCACCGAGAACCTGGTTTTTTTAAGAGAAGGGAATGTCGAGGCCCCAGAGAGATATCCGTCCGGTTCATTTGATTGCATCGACGGCAGAGTTAATGAATCTTCGTGCAAAACACCGAACGAGGGAAGAAGATTCGTCAGCGACAACAATGGAGAGAAGCTGGCAAACTCCAATTCCTCCGACGAAGGCAAAGGATTTAAGATCGAGGGTGCTAGAAGTTTGAGATTCAGAGAGTCAGAGACTCGTTTCAGTTCTAGCAGCGAAATTGAGAGAAAATGTTCCTCCTCAACTGAACTTCTCAATGATTTTAGTCAAGATGATAAGCGACCAAAACATCCCGTTAAAATAAAAATTGCAAAGCAAAAGCAGCTGGATGAAAATTATGAGCCGGACTTTGATACTAGAATATATGGAAAAAGTCCAAAGTTCGATGATAATTTTGCTAGTTTTAGAACAGCAAGTGAACAGATTAATGATCGAAGAAGCTTAAATATTCGTGAAATTGATAGAGTTCGAAGATATCAAGGAGAAGATGTTTCCTTTGATGAAGATGTTTTAAGATCAAGGGATGGAGTTGTTTTCAATACACTAGAAGGTTTCGGAAATGATGACATTGAGAATATGAATTTGGAGCCAAATGAATCTTTTTATTTGTTAGAAAATACGGAGGAGAAAATCAATATTGAAAGAACTCAGGTGCCAGATTATTTGCGCAGTACTGAGGAAAGAAAGTTCAGTGCTGGACAGATTAAAAGACCCCTTTCACAAGATGAGGACGTATCTTCAAAAAGCGGTAGAGTGTTTGAGAGTCCTGAAGTATCACCTAGCGAAGTTGGGAGGATGTTGAATCTCGGAAATGTTCTCGATGGACCTCGTCAGGCTCAAGCAAATAAATACTTGAGTATGGTCACTCTACATTTGCCAGTGATATTGAGACTCAGTGTCAATTGCCCTTTTCGGAATGTCAGGATCAAGTGTGCTGAGATACTCGAGATGGTCAAGGTGAGGAAGACTGTTATTTTTTTTTTTTATTTCATTAAGACTCTATACTACTAGTATAGTATCGGTATCGTAATTGCAGTTGATAGGGTAGGCTCCCCAATAATTGTTGACACGTTCACCTATTGTTTGTACCCCCTTCTAATTTACTTTAACCAAACGAAAAATGGTGCGAACAATAGGTGAAAGTTTCAACAAATGGTGCTCTTACTCTATTAACTTTTACCCTACTCGATTTATTACTCACTAAAGGGATAACATAAAACTGCATTAAAGATGAAAAATGTTAAAATTCGTTTCAAATCTATTAATTGTCTAAATTACATTTTTCTCGAAAATCTATTCTGTTAGTCATCTGGTCATATTTCCTAGTAACGAGATAATTTTATTTGAGGACTCGGTGAATCGAAAATAGAATCTGAATGCAAGTGAAAGCTCGATCTATTCACGGTAGGAATTTAAGTACGTGGAGTAACCGAAAAAGCAAAAAGTAAAATGAATCGTGGCTTTTTTTGTTGAATGGTTTATTTTTTCTTCTTTGATCATCTATCCTACCGTTTGATGATGAAAATGAGAACTTTTGAATTTATTTTCATAAAATAGATGCTTGCTTAACGGGATTTTGATTTCTCAGACTAGTAAGTTTAGTAAATGAAAAAAAGTAGGATGAATATTATTTTTGATTATTATTGGCATCATAAAAATTAAAATGAGAATGTAAAAAAAACGCCCAACGTGGGGCTCGAACCCACGACCCTGAGATTAAGAGTCTCATGCTCTACCGACTGAGCTAGCCGGGCTTGTGATTTATTCAATTTTAGGAATTCATGTAAGTAGTTGGGATAGTTTTAACAAAGTTTATTCTTTCTAAATAATTTTTTAAGTTCTTAAGAGCTTGACCAATATTCAATATTTAGTAATTTGCAATTTTTGCATTATAGGAAAGAGGAGTGCCTGTGCCAAAGCCAGTTTTCGATGGACCCAGTGCCTTCGTTCCAACCTCCGAAGTAAGTTATTTAAACTTTTATATAGTAAGCTACACAATGAAACACCTTCAATAAAATCTTTTGTTCGCAAAAGTGGAACATTACGTTGCCTAGTGTGCATCATTTGAACGTATAAACACAATAATCAGGTCGCTCAAACGCAGAAATTATACTAAAATTGATCAATATCAACAGTTTCTCTTTATATTAGAGCAGCAATTTTATAATAATTGACAAACAAGCCGAATAAAATTCCGAGAATTATTACTCAAGTACTAAATTACACAGCATTATGCTTTTGCTCAATTCGAAGATAATACGACATCATCCAGAAAGTAAAACGTTTATAAGTTCAATAATATTTAATCTCGTTGAAAGTTACATCAATAATATTGAATAAAAAAATGTAAAGCTCAAAAAGTTGAAAGCTCTTTGCGTTCAAATTAAGATGTTATATTTTGAAAATTTTTGGATAGATTCAAAATTGATAATTCGAAAATAATCCATTAGTATTACAAATTGGAGAGAATCCAAAATTTAAACTATATTAAAACTTGGCACCGAACAAAAATTTGAATATTGAGATGTGGAAATCGAGTCAAATTTGAATGAAATTCTATATTAGTTGAAAAACGGATGTTTTTTTTATGCATCCAAATTTTTTTGCAGAAATTTTGCAAAAAAAGTACTTTAGTCATGTCTTGCATTTTAAAAATAGCTTAATCAAAAGTTCACTTGTGTTATGAATATCACTTTAACTGATGCTAATTTTATTACCCAAAAATTTGCATGAAAAATAAAACAATTAAAGGCAATTTAAATCTGGGACACTGAAACTTGAACTTCGTGCGGTAAATATGAACAACTAACTTGAGACTTTTCGTTGATGGTCGTCGGTAAAGTGGACTTTCCATTCGTCGATACAAATTTAGCAAATTTTCTGATATTTTCCAATAGATTCGAATCATTCGCTTTTATATTACAATCTACTGTTTTAATTAATAATATGGCAATGAAATCAATTCAAAACGAAATTCCTGTTTTCTTATGTAGAGTTCTTTACTACCGACAGCAAAACTTTTGTCGTAGACTTTTTTATCGACTTCAGAACTTGGGCAGCCTGCAATCAAAGTAAAATTTTTTTAATTTGTAAAAATTATAATTATTTAAAATTTTCTTTCATTTTTTATTCGGATCCTAAAAATCAATATTTCACTTTTTTTCTACTAAATAAAATCATTATTAGAGATTTAATTAACGTGAAATATTATTTTCTAGTTTTCTATAAATTTTCCATATACAAAATGAATTAATCAAACTTTCAATTGCTTTAATAATTGAATCATCGAAGTTATTTTATATCAGAGTAATATTTATTGTTCGATATATGGAGAAAAATTTACTAGCAGATGTCCTCTAATATTTTGCGTGTGGTAGGTCAGTAAAAAAGTACTTAAAGTTGAGTCATGCCTACAATTTTGATGTTACATATGTCTTATGTAATTATATATTAACTTATATAGCTATAATTCAAATAGTTGAACTCTTTCGAAAAATCGGTTGTAACTTTTATAATTAGGATCAAGTGATTTCATTTATTATAGTTAAGAATCATTTTACAAAATATATCTTCCATTTTATTTCTTTCTGGTTTATTTTGAGGCTTATGAAGAGCATCCATTAATCTATATTATTTTCTGTCTTTTCATTTCGTATCTCTTAATTGATAGAAAGAGTTGCATTCAGTGAAGAGATATTTTGAGAAAAAAAAAGAGGAATAGAGCTGCTATAAATAAAGTGGAATCACACTGTCGACTGTCCAGATTAAGAAGGTCTATTTCCTGCAGAATCTCTTGAATGGTATTGCACCTTTTTTTTGTTCCTTTTGTTTTTTTTCACTATTTTTCTGTTGATTTTTTTTTTTGGCCTTTGCGAAACCGACAAGTAACGAAAGAGTCTCAGGAGACTTATATTATGTTCAAGAGATAAAATAAACATTGCAAAAGAATGTTGATGTTATTTTTCTAAATAATTTATTTATTTTTATATAGTTTATTATTAATTAATAAAATAGAAATTTTAGGAGATATATAATCAACTGTTTGAAATATTGGATTTATAATCACCAGTTTGAGATCAAAAATAATTTATGACTCGAATATATCTTTTTTCAGACATCTACTCATTTTTTATGTACGCTAAATTCGATAAAATATTAGTCTCTATAGACTTTGAGATCCAAGACGACTTTTTCCTAACTGCTTTTATACTCATAATTAATTTTTATGACAATTTAAAAATCAATAACGGAGAAGTTCATTTTTACTGTTAGAAATATTATATTTATATTCAAACTTTTTTGTTCCACTATAACGACTAGCCGATATTAAAAGATAGTTAGATAGATATTTATATTTATAAGTACTTTATTTTATTTTAAAGCCGAACTTTATAATTTCATTAATTTATAACTTCAAATTATCTTTCATAATTGAGCGAATCTGATTAATGTGTACTTTAATTGTAAATCGAGTTATGCGATTTACGCTAATGGAATAGATGGTGTGAGCTGTACTAATGAATTAATCTTGATAAAGCTGAAATGAGCTTTTGTTTACCAAGGAAATAACAAAACTGTTATTTATTTTATTGAAATGAGACTAACATTTCAATTCTCGTTTAACGCAAGTGCTTTACACCCCGTTTTTGTTTCGGGTCATTTTTCCATTCTCATGGAGTTATTTTGTGCTAAAATTTGTGTAATAATTTCAAAAATGGGTTATTATGAATGAAAAAAACATCTTTTAGTTATCGCATAAATTTTCAGAACAGAAAGAAGAAAATTTCCCATAATAATTTATGGTTTCTTCAAATGTTATCTGTTCCCACTAAATCCTAAACATTATACTACTGTTTACGACTCGGAATTTTTCCTTTATAAAATGAAAGCGTTTTTCTCGATAGAAACAGTTTTCGCATTCATCCGACATGATAAATGTAAGGATTTTCAATATCCATTTCGCGAACGGCAATAACTCTTGAATCTTTTAAAATATCTGCATATTTTAGTACGTTTCAATAAGAAAAAACCTGTCTCGCCTTAAACGAAAAATATTTGTTTTTTTCCGTTAGCACTATCTATGTATGATAATGTCAACTCAAGGTAATTGCAAAACTAGTTTCACCAGGTTTTCTCATTATGTCCCGCCGCTTTTGTCATTTTCCACGCCTTTTATTCTTTAGTCACCAAGTGAGGAACTTTTGTGAGAATCAATTGGTACACACAGTTACATGAAATTTGCAAGTATTATTAGTGGATATAATGTTTTATATGTACAAGAGAGGTAAGTGCAATCTATTCTCATTTTTTAAACTAATCGAGTGAGATAATATATAATTATATATAATTCTAAGGACAAATAATTACAGTTTGCAGATTGGAAATTTTATTTCATGTGACAGAGTTTTAATTACAATAAATTTTAGTCTGGTTTGGGAAACTAATAATACAAAGCGTTTGAAAAGTCCCGTGTGGAAATCGCCCAACTTAGACATTTTAAAATGTGGCCCTCTAGAGGCCCTATAGTATGCCCAATTAGGCCCTTTTTGGGACCTAAAACGACTGCCCTTTTTGCTGTTCCAAACTGGATTTACCACAAAAAATTCAAAGTGCGATCACCAAGTTTAAAAGTTTTAAATACTTTTCTATGTCCAACGTAAAATTACTTTTACCCATATACGACCCCTGACCCAAGAACACCGTGCAGAATTTACCCCTTCTGTTGCCCTGATAGGGCTTTTTAAAATTTTTGTCTGAGAGTTAAAAGAGTTATTAATAGTTACAAAATGTAAAGTTATGGCCAGTTCATAATATATTTTATAATTATCATAATCTATCTTTAATGAATCATTATAGTTAATCATTATTTATCTCACAGCTGTTTATATATTGTGGATGAAAGTCATTATCAAATTGATAATTTAATTTGATAATAATATGATCCTCGAAATTCGTCATATCTTTTTCCGCTCGTGATATTAGGATATAACAAGCTTTAAATCTGACATGCGATCACAAAAAGCTCGTTAATTTCTGGATACTTTTTCGTGAAAATTTTTCAATATAATTTATTCATTTACGTGCCTTTACTCCATTTCAATCTTTTGTATTCCTTCTTTGAAATTCACTCTTATCTCTCCTCCAACTGATAAAGTGATAATATAGATATATTAATCATTTTTTATTTAGGAGTTTTAATTAATTGTAGAAATAAGCAAAGAGAAGAATATTTTGTTCATAAAAGGATATGAAAAAGTACTGACACAAATCGATAGAATAATCTTCCTAGTTTATTTTTATGATACATAGCATTTTTATGGAATAGAGAAGTAAATTATGAAATTCTGTGGATATTATTTTGCGGACGTTTTTATTGGCTTTCCCAGTATAATCTCTTCGAATGTCGATAAAGAATTTCAGTCGACTCTGGGGCATTTGTGGAATATGCTTGAAACCCTAGATAGTTTGTCGGCTTGCTTTTAATGCTAGTACAAAATTTGCTATCCTTCCCCACATGCATTGTGAGGTATAGGACTTTGTTTCTGCTATGTCCGTGCCAATAAAACCGAACTTGATATCGCTTTTTGTTGATCCACTCAAAATCCCATGAGTTCATTAGGCTGCCCTTTGAAATGATTTTTTTAAATCCTACAAATAAATCATATGCAATTAAAGGGCATTTGTTATTTTCTTGACATTCTTGTTATTAGTAATAATTGTAGAATAAAAGAAGGTATTCGTTTCTTCTCACTGATGATGACGCGTCATTTCGTCGAAATGAGCTACTGGCACTTGTTTGAAATAAGTTCTGATTTATCGTAGAATGAAAGAGGGGGAAGTGATTCGTACCCTTAGATTTACAGACGAATCGTAGAAAAGTTTCGCCATTAATCACGTTCCTGGAGTAGAATTCATAGTGAATGCTAGTCGATTTAAGGTGAAAGACGCTTTTCCACGTTGCAGTAAACACATTTTTACTTTCAAAAACAATTTTTAAATAATAAATATTGGCTTCTTAAACTTCAGTAAACTATCTAGAATATCCAAGAAAATAATTGAAATTTTGAAATTTACTTGCTATTCTGATGTGTTCATTAAATGTGACTTAAAGTTTAGAGTAATGATCAAACTTTGCAGCAAAAAGCCTCGTACGTTGCGCTCGAGGAAACCATCTTTGGTCAATACGAGGTTGCGAGTGGGTCAAATACCCTCAAGTGGCCAAAGCATTCCGCATTAATATTAATCAAAACCTAATATAATTAATCAAAGTCGAAAAACTTACACGAATGTTTGTCAGCAGTAACTTAACGTTTATTTTATAAATTAAATTTATGCGGTACATTCTATAATTAATTTCTGCAATAACCCTTAAAATCAGTAAGATTGACGGTGGTAGAATTATTATGCCCGGAAAATTGCAAAAATAGAATTTTCTTTCTTTATTCACGCATATGTTCAGTCACTCAATTTTAGTTAGTAGACGATTCCGGTGGTCAGGATTAATTTGTGCCTATGTAATTAGACCTCAGGTCTGTGGCAATGTATTCTCTTTACCTCACCGCCATGTGTTCCAAAAACCACTCGATTATACACAGTCCTTACATGCAATACAATCTCATGTGTGGTTTGTATCCATGAAAACATTACATGTGGTATTTGTGCTATTTAGTGAATTAATTACACAAATTAATTAGAATATATTGTTGAACCAGCGCACAGTATAAATGTATATTAAATTCAAAGAGAAAAGTTTTTCTAGCGTTCTACTTATTTTTCCATTTCAGATTGCACTTTATTTTCATTTCAAACCCCAAAGAGTAAGCTGCACAAGCGGTGAAGAGATTTGCATTTCGTTTCGAGAGAATCTAGGACAGAGAACCCTATTTGTTAGGCATTTGTGCAGTTCGCGATTGCAAATTCAATTGAATTTTCGAACGGAAGCGAAGGCAAGCCACAATTGTAAAAAGAAAGAAGGTGAACAATGCACGAGAGCTTCCTGTGTAACTTTTGTGACACAAAGAGCATTGAGTAAGATCTACATAAGTATTTCAGTAGTGCATCTAAAAAAGCACTACTCAATACACATTACTATGACATTACACACTGTATAAATACAATTTTATCAGCTTTTATATTTTGACTCATGAGATATGTTTTTGTAAAGTCCAATTATCTATGATTGCATGATATCAATGTACAATGTACATTTTTATCACGAACAAAGTCCAAAAAAGGAAACAAAGGAAAGAGAAATCGATGCAGTCTTGCAATCGATCGATATTTGATTAAAATTCATGTTACATATGTATGTATTGTATATATTGCATACATAACAAGTTGTATTTTGATTTAAAATCAGAGAATAGGAAATATTGGATTCCATTTTCAACGTTCTTTCTATTTATACGGTCACTTTATCAGGATTTTTACGAGAGATCAATGTTCTCTCGGAATGGAGAGCGAATGCGTAAAATCTACAAGTAGTTGTCAAGCTTATAAAGTTGATAACATGCATTGTAACTTCTGTGCTGACCCTGTTCATAAACAAGGAAGAGAAATTCTTTTTTTTTACTTGCGTGTGTTATAAAAGATAGCGATAATTTCTTTCGAAATTGCCTTGGGAATTGAGATTAATCAACAACATTTGTTTATTTTTACTACATGCATGCTGATTATTCTTCTGTCCTTTATTTCTTATACATATTTTCATTACATAGATGAAAACATTGTTTATTTAAGACCTTTTTAATTCAACCAACAATTAATATTGGAACCAAGGACAGCTCTAACTCAGTTTTTATGCAAAGTTCTACTTCTTATCTTATTCATTATAAATGACTCTCATTACGTATTACTTTTTCGCACGTTTTTTATTACATCAGGGAACATGGGATATAACATAGAAAAATAATCTTAGACATTTTCGAACTTTATATAAAGAATAACTCTTTTCCTGATTTCAAAATAAGTTTCCAGAAGGAAAAAGTTACGTAAAATGATTTCTTGTTCAAAATGTTATTCTTTTACTTCGATATCTGTTTCTATTTTGCGATCACACTAGTCTTTTGTAAATCCACTTTTACATTGTATATGCACTCTGTACAATTCAATTTCGCGAAAGTTTGATTGTGCAATTTTAGTTTTCACAATTTTCCATAAACGACAAAGAACGTATTTCGTAACATCCGGGAGCGAGGATTATTTCCATAGCGCCAGCCGAGGACTCCAGAGAAGGACATCCTGGCGAATTTAGGTATGAGTTTAGAACTTTGTTTACGCCTGAATGGAAATTCCTTCATCCCTCGTGTGGGATGACCATCTCGCTATTTCGCGAAAATCTCATTGGATGCTTCATTCTCATCCTAACTACGTCTCTCCCTATATACCGCAAACAAGTATTTTCACAAAACGAAAAGAGAATTTTTATAACACATTTTCAAACTTCAGTTTCAGACTTTCTTTTCGAACTTTCTTTTTCAACTTCCATTTTTTAATTTCCTTTCCAATCCCCTTTTCGGGGGGATTTTCTTTTCTTCTGCTTTGTCTCTGCGAAGGATTTTCATGAACTATTCGTAGCGTTTCTATTTACCGTCGTATTCATAACAACATCTGTAAATTTAATTATCGTTAATAGTGTACATGTATATTCATATCGTCACATTGCCAGTTAAATTTACCCAAGCAATGGATTCTCGATGAAGCACGTGCCTCGAACAGGCCGTTACTTGTAATTGGTTCGTTATTCAAACCACTTAATGTAACAGAGCACCACGGCTTTCGCGACTGCCTTAATTGAACTAAATTCCAGGTAACTGTTTTGCACATTTTCAAATGCAAAATACGAAAAGACAATTCTATTATTTTGTCTATTCCAATATTATTCTTTCTATATCAAGGCACAGAGATGCTCCATTTAACCCTATGTAAAATGAGGTTTGACGAGGCTCTGAAAGTATTTTAATATAATTATTAATTATATTAAATAGCAATATTAATTACTAGTAGTACATTGGTATTCCCACTTTAACTTTTTCTAAAAAGTAACGCGTTACCGTTTACGTTACTTTTCTATAGTCATATTTTCAAATAGAAACTTTACAGTGAATATTTATATTCAGTAAAATAAACTGTAATATATCATATTAAATTAACAAAGGCGAATGAAATTGAAGTTTTGACTAAAATA
>JAUESI010000035.1:4180249-4227486 GCA_032275145.1 Synergus laeviventris
TATATTCAGTAAAATAAACTGTAATATATCATATTAAATTAACAAAGGCGAATGAAATTGAAGTTTTGACTAAAATACCACATTTCAGCTTTACAAAAATTAAATTTTGACTATCATTATTTCTAATTTCTGTTGATGTTTTGTTTTTGGTCAATATTTAAAATTTTAGAACTTCTGGAAGCAATAAATGAAATAAATGCAATAAAATTGAGATATGGGTGGGCATTGAAGAGTTTTCGACGTTAAATTAAAACCACAAATTGAGTATAAAAGAGGGTATTTCCAAAATTTTCCAAACTTAAATATTTTATTTTTGTAAAAAATTATAAAGTAACAGAGTTTTTGAATTATAATTTAAAAATGTTAAACATTTGTGGAAAATAAATTACTCCTTGCCCATTTTCCATATCAGGGCCACACTAGAATTTCGCTGTTTTCATGAAATATAATCACATTTCAGAAATTAGGATGTCTAAGATTAATCGAAGAGTTTCAAATGTAATTTAATATGCGGATAAAAATACTCTTTGAATAGAGATTCGCTATCAGTGTTTTTTAATAGAACTCAGCCTGCTGAAAATGAGGCTAGGCCATATTTCTAAGTTGTTTGATATCTTATCGATAGTGTGACCTCGATTTGCGTGGGTATATTTTTTACATTTCATTCATTCATGGACAAAAGTTGAGTATAATATTTTATTCAGGCGCTAGGAATTAACAATTAAATATAAAAATACACCTAAATAAATACAATACACTTTTTTCTATGATTTCGGTAACCAAAAATCGAGAATTAATTTAAAAGCTGAAAGGTGAATTACCTTCAATAGTTTTCTATCTGTAAAACTCATATTGATTGAAAGAATTCTTATGTAGACGATATATTGAAGATGTTCCGTAATTGACTCATATTAGATCTAAGAATTGGCTTCTATAAGTTCTTATATATATATAAAGAGACGAGCCCCCGTAAAGAACCAATCATTCGTTAGTACTCTTTTATCATTATACTTTGCCTTTCGCAATTAATTTGAAGGTATTTTTAAAAAAGTTCCTCACGGAACTTTCTAAATTGGACACCACTTTTAAGGCTTTTGTTGGGTTTCTTTTGAAACCTGTTCTTTCTAAATTCTTGGTGTCTATCCCATCCTGGGAAACCTAGAAAACCTGAAATTGGCGCAAGGAATCTCTTTATACCTGTATAGTAACCTGGAAAAGTCAGGGAATTTTTTTCAGGAATTGAGTAGACAGCTGGGCAGTTGGGCACCCTGTCTAAACCTTCTTAATTCTTTTTAAATTCGGAATTCTTTACTGGACTGCAGTTGGAATAAATCTAAAAAAAATGCATAAAAGCTCTTAATTCTTCCTAGCTTCCTAACATACTATTTTCGTTTGGAGGGCAGTGCTTAACAGTAGGAATTTCGATCCCGTGAATGGAAAACAAGATTTCCTTATTTAGAACGCAAAACTATACGTAAACAACCGCGGTTTTTCGACAGTTGGACAAAAACATATTTCAATGAATCACAGGGTAAGTTGCGCATTACAGCATTGAACTTTGCCACGCGGTCGTCGACGCGCGCAACTTACGACCCAATGAGCGAAAGACCCTTGTGGAATCGTCGAATCGACTCTCGAATCTGACTGGAAAGTTGGAGGCGGAGCTCATCTTCTCTTTTCCTCCTCGTTTAACTGCTAGCATTCTAGCAATCACTTGCGTGCCGAACGCGCTTGCAAACGGATGTGCATTTGATGAGGGTTTCCATATTTTCATCATATATTCGATTGATCATCAGATAATTACTAATAATTGTGCATCTTCTCTCAAAAAGTAACCCATTAAAATTCGCAGGAACTTTTGCAAAGTGTTTTCAATTTTATTTCGCTTTTGCGGTCAATTTTGCCAAAAAGTTGGACGACAGGTTTGCACGCGCGCCAAGCAATTGACTCAGGTAAGAGCTTCTATAATGTTTTTGAAAGTGGAAAAAGTTTCGAGTTTGGCTGGGCAGTTTGAAAATTTCAATAAGTGTTCCAATCTATTCAGAGGGATGATAAGATCTTCTATGATGGACGTTAAACATAGTTTTAAGAAATATTGTCTTAATTTATTTAATTATTAATCTCTCGTGTGATATTAAATGTTTCTCAAGTTTCTTGTGCTCCGTTGATTCAGCATAATAATTTCCTCTGATATGTATATTTTTCACTTATCTTGGTGATATTTCAATTAGGTTTCTAAATCCGAGCTTTATCAGCAAAGTGTTATTTATTTCAAAGATAGATTCAAGATATAATAGATATTGATTTGAAATATATTTTTCCTAATTTATTTACTTTGATACATATCAGATTTTCAAATTATTTAAGGGAAACCTCCCAACGTATAAAACATCTCCAGTTTCCCGTTTGCTTTATAAAAATTATACACATTTTTAAAAAAGACGCTGACTAAACAATTCGTCACAGGTTTACAAGGATCCCTGTTAAAAGCCAATCGGATTCGGAGGATTAAAATATATACATTCTCATTTTATTAAAATCTTTTTATAAATTAGCGTAGGTGTACTTGAAAGAGGCCTCGAGAGTCAAGTTCGCCGATTCTATTTTTATTTTTGAGGGTGGACGATCCTTTCAATTAAATCGTTCAAATTCTTTTGTCGTTTCTTTTCGCTGGAAATAAAATGCTGAATGAGTTAAACGGCCTTTAAAGTCTCGCCAGTAAAGTTAAGGAATTGAAGTATATATTTTTTTAATTCGATGAAGCTTTGAGGGGAACTTGTTAATTCTCGGTTACTTAATTTTTACATTTCCCGTTTTTTCGCCCCAGCAGTGCTTTTAGTGAAATTTCAAAATATTGTATTTTATAATTATAGAATTTTCATAAATTTATTCATAAATGAATAAAATATAAATAAACATTTTATTTTCTGTTATTCTCTTTTAAATCAAGGATTTTACGAGAAATAATGGGACACAAATATGTTTTGTACACACAGAATCAATAAATTCAATGTATAATTAAATTGAAATTCTTATGCACATACTGGTTACGCTTTTAAAATATATATATGTTCGATATACGTCTATTGGATTCAGTTAATGAATTGCAGGATAAAATTGTGAATCGACATTTTATTATCAAAAGTCCATATTTGGAGATATTTAAAATTTATTATTGGAGAATAGCTGACGAATAACGATTCATGGTATATTTGTGTATATACAGCAATGTTTACTAGGAACTTTATGTAAATTACAAATGATCCATCAAGTAAATTAAACCCCTTGTTAATTCTGCTTGGAATTCTTTCTACTATTTACACTCCATTTCCCCTAGAAATTCAACACAAGATTCTAAATATTCTGTATGAATATATATCTATATATTCAAATGAATTATTTTCCAACAGTCACATGTGCCTTCTGATTAGTAATTCACTATTACGTAAAAGTCTTTTACAATGTCAAGGATACTGCGGGCAGAATTGTTATGCAGGTCTTGCGAAAAAAAAATACAGTTATGTTGAAATTTGAATATTTCACATCAAATAAAAGGAATGAGTGATTATGCAGATAATTTTTAAACGAATTTTCTGCTTTTTATCTGCTTCTCTGTACCTACTCTCTAAAATTTAATCAGTGGAAGTTCACTTATTTCCAGTATAGATTTTTCACCGATTCAAGTTTAGAGAGTAGAACACATATATTATAGATACGAAAGAGACGTAAAAGTGCAAATATTTTCACACAGCGGCCTTTTCATTTGTGTCTGAGTTTCAAGGTCACATTTTGTTAGAGGATAACATTTTCAAACAAATTTCGATGCAAGGTATTGCTTCGCATTTTGTCTGAATCCTAATTGATGTTACATTTATACTGTTGTGTAGTAAATGGCATAACTATGTAATGGATTTGAATCAATTAAGTAACAAAAGCTGTCCAAAATAAATCTCGGAAAGGGTTTTGCAGTGAAACGTCGAATATTGGTGCTTCCAGATTGAAAAGCATCTCTATTGTTCAACATGAAAATGTACATTTACGCTCGAGTCTGTACCAAAATATAACGTAACTTCCGTTGACGTGTGCAAAACTCTCTCGTTTCCAGTATTGTTTGCCGGCTGAAGTCTTGCTTCTCTCATTGCGTTTGGGTATATGAACGTTCAGTCGTTTCCGGAAATGGAACACCACTGTGCAATGTTTCCGGTTGCGCAAACTGTTTACAAGTTCAAGAATTTCTCATTCGAGTGCGTGTCTAAGCAGAATTCCAGTTTTCCTTTTAAGAAAACTGCAGTCCCTCGGTTTAATTATGCTTGCCAACCTTCAAACTTAATGACTGTGACGCTAATTTCCCCTATTTTTAAGATTTCGGCCTATTTTCAGTCATTAGTGTATCATTTTCTTCAATTTTCCACAAAATCGACACTTTCCCCTTTTTTCAAGAATACTTCCATTTTCTTGCTTGGAAATGCAACTATATCTATCTTTCTGGTTGAAAACCAAATATTTAGTTGAATATCCACCTTTTTTCAACTATTTTACCTATATTGGAAATTTGTTACCTTTTCATGAAAAATGATGGAGATTCGTATATAAAACTTTTCGGGATAATTAAAATAATAGGAAATTCAGTCTTTTAGAGCTGAAAATACTTTTATTTGATACTCAAAATTTCATGGAGTCTTTAAATCGTTTGTAATCCCTAAAATTCCTTTGCAATTCTGTAAAATCATTCACAATATCTTGAAATCTTGTTAATTGCAAAACAAATCTTAATGAATTTACCTAAAGTTTTACTGAATTCACCTTTTAAATTCTTTTGAATTCCTTTGAATTTTACAAAAATTGAAATATTTAGTTTAAAATCCTTTTTTTTTTATTGAAAAGAATCCGAGTTTCGAGATATTTTGGGATTACCATTTTCTGGGTATTTGTAATACTATATAATTTATATAAAAACCACATGTTTTTTTCCTTTTTGCTCCTCTCACATCCCAAAAACTATTTAACGTTCAAAAAGAAAGTTTTACCCTTTGAGCTTAAAAAAAGTACATGATCGACAAAAAAGTATCCTATGTACCCTAATTTTTCTCTCATAGTAAACGTGAGTCCTGCGAATAAGAAAAGTCGGAGAAAATCGGTTTTTCTTGACAATTTCGTTCAGAAAAAGGAGAACCTAAGGGTTCTTCAACCACGTGGTAAATGAGAAGAGAGAGTGGTCAAAATTCGATAGAAGTTTTACAGCTTGGTAGTTTTCAACGATAATCGATAAAACTGAAGTGTTCCATTATATCTTGTGCACACCTTGCAAACTTAAAAGACAGCTTTGCTTTTTTTTTAAAATATTTTATACGTGTAAAAATTATTATCTTTTTTATTTTTCTCTCAAGCTTTTTCTCACGGTCATCTCCTATAATGTTCATATTGTTCATATATACGGTTTCATATCTGTTTTTTTGATAATGATTTGACAGTAATCGTGTCTCATATATTTGATGTAAAATCCGTGCTTATAAGGGATAGGTCTTTCAAGTTTAAATTTCACCATCCAAGCTAGTTTCTCCTTTACGCTTGGGCTTGTGATGCGGAGATTACCGCTTGACAAACAAAAGCTTCGATGGCAGCGCTTCGCTTCAAAGCTTTGGAAATGATATGTCTGCATGTGTTAGTTCGTCGTATATATGCAGATAAGTGCGCTTCGCAAACATCCCTGCGTGCAATCTGAATGCTATGTTATAAGCCAGCAGGGATCGTGATCTATATAGTACATATTTTCACTAACGACACGGTTGAAAATGTTGGCTTCGCTACTGTTTGACAAACCCCACGTTTATCAAACAAACTTTCCAAATCCCCAATATCAAAGGTTCTATTAACAATTAGGTAATGGGGATTCAAAACTCCACACCGATTGGTGTTTTCTGCCTTAAATGTATGAGAAATCTCTCACAAAAACAAACATTCGAATAGCTAATAATTAATATATTCTATAAAGATAGTGATGGTACATAAATTTCTCATTAATATGCCATTTCTCTCAAAGATCACAGAATCATTATAAACACAAGAATAGTCGGAATATTTCGTCAAATGTCGGACTTTCAATCCCATTCAACTGCCGATAATGTCTACACAATTTATTAATACATATATGTCAACGGGTGACTCGTATACGTGTAATCGATTATGCGTCGAAGCGATCAATGGGTTATTGCTTTGTGTATTAGCCGAAGCGAATTAATGTACCGAATTCGGAAATGTCGAGTATGAACGAAGGTATTCACATCACTCGACCTGGTCATTTGGATCACGATATTGACGATATGAAATTTTATTTCAATCATATCGTATATTTATTTCCTGGTCAGACATATACATATATTCTCTTTGCTTTTTCACCAATAAACCTGGCACAAATATTTTCGGTGTGCCTATAGGAATTAGGAACTTTTTGAATATTTAAAACTAAAAGCAAAATGAGAAAATACACTGATATTGTTAGACAAGAGGAACTGCTTATTTCAACCAGGTATTTCATCCTACAAAGTTGTAACCGTTATTTTGTGCATTGTTTACACGAAGGCCAGTTACTTCACCCTTTAAGCTCTTGTACTTGGAAGCATCATGCTTGAGGGTGTATTTCACTCGAAGCTTTAGTTAATGGATGTTTCATGTTGGCTTAACCTTTCTTAACTGTCTCGCCATCACCAAGAATTCTCCCACTTATGCAGCACTCTAGCACTACAAATTCATGTACATTAGTGTTGCATAAATTCCCACTGACCTTAGGTATCAATCAGTGACGAAGGAATATTAATTCAAGGTGCACTAGCAAAACATTTCTTGTGATTTCATATGTTTTACCAAATTTCACAACTCCGGAAGTCAAAATTTTAGACCTTTCTTGGACCTCTTATTGTATACAATAAGAGGGTTTAATTTGTATTCCAAGGTGGCACATGAATCCATTTTTAATACCTATAGCAGGGTAAAGGGGGCTTAATTTAAGCCCTCTTTTGTAGGCCCTTCTCTAACCCTGTAAATCCTCTAAGTCAAGAAATGTCAAGAATTATTAATATTAATTTATTATAGGTTTATTATAGAACTTGGATCCAAAATCCTTAAGATAACAGTTTTTACTGTTTCTTTTATTTCTAACTTCTTCAGGCCACTCAAAGGTCAATCAGGTTTGAACAATAATATATGCGCGATTTTTGATTTTTAAATGATTTTTGCTAAATTCAAAAGATTTTTAGGATTTTAAAATCATTTCGTTCAATTTTAATGGGGGTTCAGGATATTTCGTAGAATTTAAAAATAATTGTTGAATTTCGAGGAATTTTATGCCTTTCAAATGAACGTTATCTAATTGAACAGGTTCAAGATGTTCATACTTTTCATTTCATCCCAATTAAAGTTCGTATATAACAAAGAATCTAAATCTACCAAGTATTCTCCTTTGCCTTGAATTTACTGAAATTGGATATACTATTGGCCAGGAAACCGAACTGACAGACGTCAGTAATGGTCCGAGCGTAGAGAAAACGCAGAATAATTCGGTATCTTTTTCCTTTTCCGGTCTGGAATACGCGACTAGATACCCGTAAAAAGAAAGTAAGGGAGAATGTTCCAATTTAGTAAATGAGAGAAAAAAAACTTTGCCGTTTTTCTCTCTTATTTTTCCTGTTCTTCGCCATTTTTTCTTAGTTTTCTTCTTCTTCTTTTCTTCTCCTCGCCCTTGACTTGTTTCCTCTCTTTCTTGTTCTCTAGGGCTATGGAGATATGAAAGAAGGAAATTTAATTTCATACTAGGGGCTTTTTGAATGACAAAAGAGGCTTATTGAAAGGAAAATTAAAGAGCGAAAGCGAGACTCAGACTTAGAAAAATCAATAAAGTATGGGGATATTGAATTCTGCGATTAGATTTTAACATTGGCTCTTGAAAATGTTTCTGAAGAGAATCGAGTGAAAATAGGTCTTGTGTTTTCCATGTTGGAAAAGTTAGCCATGTTGAAAACCAATAAACAGTTATTAATTACTAACGAATCTGTTCTAACAATGTCTAAAATGCTTCAAAGTTTCTATTATATTTTCCATCATACTTTCAACAATGTTTCGCATCTTTTTACAAATATTATATTGTGTTCTTAGAGTAGCGAAACTAGGACGAAACTCTAGTTGTAATATATATATAACTCTTTAACTAAATATACAGACTGCTACCGGTTCCTTTCGCATCGACGATATTATCGACAGAACTCTTGTATAGCATGTATGAGAATATACTCTTAGTATATTGGATTTTCTGCAGGAAAGTTTGATAAAATGAAATACATAAATCTTATCAGCTTTGCATTTTCAATTATTATTATTGTTACATCAAAAATTTATTGTTACGTTCATAAATTTCGGAAAAATGAAAGTTATGGTAGAAGCGATGTGTAATATGCTACATTCCATCCTCTAAATTAATTTGAGAATTAGTGAAACTAACTTCGTTGAGGTCGATGAAAGTTCTTCTTTAAAGTCTGCATAGTAACTCATTTTATCTAATCATTAGTAGTTTTTATTTTCCAATTCAATAAAAATTGTTTTCATTGGGAATCATTTTATAATATAAATGTCCGATTATCTCAAAGGGTTTTTCACTTCTATAATCAAATAAAGCTGTATTGATCTGTCGTTGGATAATTGAAAATTAATTTCCAGACGATTGCGATATGATTTATCCTATTCGGATAATCTCGTTATTGACATCTCGTTCGCGAACAATAGAGCCTTTGTACTTACATTATTTCCATTTGAATTCGCTATTTCATGGCCGATTGAACCTTTAATTATCATTTTCTCAGTATTCTGATGACACGAGATAATGTATGATACAGATTGCATGTAAAAATTTATGTGTAAAGATGTTTAACGCTGAAAATACTTCTGTTTCTTTAAAAAAATATGTGTCGAAGTCAGTTGACTTGTGAACTTTCATTTTTATCTGGTCATCTGCATGGTGTTTATTAGGGCCAACGTCTACTGTGGACAAGATGATTCTATTGGCCTAGAATAAGTAGTGGCAAGTCCCGTTAATTCTCGTCTAAAACTCTATATATGTCAGAGTTAATAACCTCTATAGGCTTTAAATTCTTATTCGTGCAATTGCCAATTCGTTCCATCTTCTTCGCAAGTCCTAAGCTGTTACGGAATCGTTACTCTGCCCAACCGCAAACTCTATAAATAAGGTTTATTTCCTCCACTTGATTAAATCTGGTTGACATTTGGTTACAAAGTAGGCTAGTCGGCATCCTTGAGTCCCAAAAATTTCCTAGCAACTCATTTCATACACCACAAAAACAATTGTTAAAAAACATTACTATATGTAAGTAAAAAATCTGTATATTACTTGATTCGACTGTGGATAAGCCAAACGGGAATTAACTCTCTGATACTATATAGGAGTAGCCGAAACGAGAAAAGTTTCTCGGATTAATCCCTGTTTTGTCGGTGGGAATGGACCAGTTTCCACAAAACCAATCCAAATATAGTCCAATCCTAATCCCAAAGACCACCTTGCAAACTAAAGTTACATGTATATAATGAAAATAGTTGGCCCTTTATATTACGTTAATTATAGATTATGGAAGTCTTTCGTAAGCTTTAATTTAGATAACCCGTTTTTTTCTCATCAAATAATAGTGTGCAGACCATTTTGAAAAAGTAAATATTGTGAGAAAAAAATAGGACATTTAATTACCACATGCACTTAATAATAAGTATTCAATTTCTCAAATGTTAAACTCTCCAGTTCATGTCGAGCTTTTGGTTTTTTTGTAATTAAACGCATTCATGTTTATTTAAAAATAATTACTGGAAAACCTTCAACTGAACTGGATAGCTGCAGATTTTTTAAAATAAAAAATGTTACGCTTACTTTGAAATGAGTATTCCCAGCCAAACTTGAAACTGTAATTATTTTTATTTTTATTTCACAATTAAATTTAAGTGATGATACATTATTCTCAACTTACAAATTCTATACTTTCAGATATTTTCTTCAGCAGACTCTACTGAAAGATTGAATAACAAGACACTGACGACTCATTCAGTAGAAACTTAAATCAATAAAAACATCAGCATGTCTCAAACTCAAATGCTTCTTCAAGAACCGGGCTGGATAGTAGAAAAAAAAGGATCAGCACTCCTCCTGCGGAGAGATAGCTCTCACCATGAGAGAACAGCTCGAGTTTGCTTTCGATGTGACGTGGAAGTTCGTGAATTTGAAAGAGAGGAAGAATATTACGATATAGAACCAGAAGTAGGATCAAGCCCTCTAGCCATGTGTGCCAGTTGCTTAGCAGCACTCTGTGTCACCATCATTCTTCCTTGGTTTCTACTTGGCGGTTAAAATTTAAAAACAATCAATAGTTGATAAAAAGGGATCCTACAGAAAGGATCCTAAACAAATTTTATCATGAAGATATGTTCCCAAAGCTAGGACGATGAGTTTCTTATCAAGATCTCTCACAAAATCAACAAGATATCGGGAATGCTTCGAAAATAGAGAAAGGATGTCTTGGAAAGATTTCTTTCTTTGATACCGAGTTTCAATATATCTGAACATTTTTGCCGATGATCGAAAATAGCATTTAAAACACTATAGTTAAATACTTTAAGCGAATTTTAATTGTTAATCTTCCATTCTGACAGATCTCTGATTTATTCCATCATTTTCCTCTTCGGTCTAAAAATTGAAGTTTGAAAAATGTAAAAGTTATCGAACGCCGAAAATATATTTGTATTTTTAGAAAGTTGTTTCCGTATCTAATTAACAGTATTTTAATAAGAAATCTCTCGATGTAATATGCATCACGAGAAATATGCTTTATAAATAAGATTCTTACTATTCTCAGAATTTGAAGACTGATCTTTAAAATAATAATGTAAATCCCAATGTATAATATTAGAGGGAATCTTGTATAAGTATTTTTTTCTAAATTCTTCACAAAGTTCAGAAAATGATGTACAATTTTATTTAAGTATCATTAAAATTTTTTGTGTCTAAAGGACATTTTTCATTTAATTACGGTTGCGAGTCGTTTTGCAGAGTTTTAGTTCGGGATTTACTGCACTCACGGATTAAGTAGCAGCAGTTTGAATGTAAATCCGATTTGCAGTCGAATGAAAATTCTGAAACGAATTTGCAAAATGTCTCACAGAAAATAAAACGAAATAAAAGAGAAGTATAACGTAAAAATGTTTAAAGCTGAGTATGCAAGAAAAAGTTATAATATGTATAATAGTATAGGTATTTGTGAGCAGGAATTGGATTCGTGTATTTTACATCCTCTTGTTACATACGATTGACAAATCCTATAAAATTGTATGAGAATTTTTACAATTTATTTTGATATTATCGACATTTTTTCCGTTCCTTGCAAATATACGTGTATAAAGATTGAAACGCAATTTATTATCAAGAGATTTTAATAATCTCTCTTTTCCTGGAAAATAATGACCATGTAAAAACGGTTTTATCGTAAAGAATAACCAAAATGTTCTTCCTCATCATTTAAAATTTTATTATTATGCTGCAATGACGGAAAAAACAAGAATAATTTCAGAGAAAAGTCACTGAAATCAGTGAACTTCAAATGATTAATTTTAGAGAGCTCCATATTAATTAACTATGCGTTTTACAAAACAGAATATATTGTAGAATATAAAATCAAGCTAATAAAGTTGATTCGGTAGAGCAACCAATTTTTATGGCATGTCAATATTATGATATTATTCGGGAAAAATATGATTGGAAACACACACCTAGCTGAAAATATTATTTATGATTTAGTGCAAATACAGTGATTTGCTGTATAATAATTACCGAATGAAAAAGGTCCATAAATTTTTATAAAGGAAATATTTAATCGAAAATGTAATATATAGTGTATATATGTACTAAATATGTATTTGTATTTTTAATAAAAAAAATGCAATAAAGATTTTGTTATATAACTTAATTCCAGAAGATTTTGCTGGAGTATCGTTTTAAATTTTTTTTTTAATTATAATTTGAATAATAGTTTCAGAAGATGAATATTTAGTTCAACGGAAGCTACTATTCATCGGTGTAACCGTATGGTATGCACCTTGCCAGTCTTGATTTGTGGGAATTTAATTTCCTGGTTCGCGCATAAATATGCAAAGCAAATGAAACCCTGATTTATGCACGTTTATATGTAGCCGGTAAAAGTGCCAACCTCTATGGTCAATGATTACTGAGTGAGTGAATTGAATTGAAAATGAAGTGAAGAAAATTAATTTGAATATAGGAAGAGTCACTGGTTAAAATCAGGTTTCGTTTCTGCTAAAAATAGTTTGTACGAATGCGATTATTTAAATTTACAGGGCTTGGAAGCCCGCAGAAAATTAAAGGGTTTATAGGAGGGAACGTTTACATAAAAAAAGAAGAAAAAATGAATTTTGCATTCCCTATTTTTTCTGCTTCTAAAATTTGGTCTGTTTACTGAAATTGCAAATTTGATTTCTTTTTACTGGTTCTAGTTGAGGGAATGTGGTAATTACCATAGAGCAAATAAAATTTAATTTTTGCAATAATAAACAGTTTTCGGTCAAATTAGGCGATCCACCTTCAATTCATACAAACGGATGTAAATTGTAAACGGAGATATTATTCCAACATTTATAATACTCGTTTCAACATATACCGAAGAAGAAAGGTTGCATAAACTGTAAATTGTCTTCAAGGTGGATTGAAATAGATTGCTTTTAATTTTAGTTGATTGAAGTCAATTTTTATTTGAATTCGGGAATGTGTCGTCACCTAGAACTCATAATATGAAACTAAATTGATATCGGTAAAATAGTGACCTTCCATTTTCTTACCATTCTAGGTATCCACTCCCAGTAAAATCGATATTTCGTTTCAAAAGGGTTTCTGCCTCATTCGCTAGATGGACAGTCCCACGTTTTAAAAGTTCTTGACATTTTGCATTAAAGGCACGTAGTAGTTACCATATGAGCAAATTAAGTTGCCGCAACTTTACGTCCGCAATGATAAATATTTTTCGCTTAAAGTCTAAAACTAGTCTATTTACCTCCGTCCACATAAAACGGAGGTAAACTGTCTAGGTTTAGCAAAAACTTTATTATTACGGTCGTAAAGTAACAGCAACTACCACATGACCTTAAATTTAAACTGTAGATGTTTCAGTATAAAAACTTGAATTATTAATTATTATTGATAAATTATTCTTATTCTTAAAAATATTAACGATTTTCTTTTCTTTTTTCAGTTGCCAGATTTAAACAACCTCGATGAAAAGGTAAGTTATAATTTACTATTCATTTTGTCGAAAGAATTTAGTTTGAGAATGCTTTGACCTTAAGGGCATGTGTTACATGCCGGGTTTTTTTCTACAATTTTTATTTTTTTTAAAAATAATACTGCACAGCCGTCCGTGTTCACGTTCTAGATGGCTCTACACTATTATTTTTTTTTTAAATAAAAAATTGTAGAAATATATTCGAGTTATCTAAATGTGCTCATATGGTAAGTAACACATGGCGTTAAGGTTTATCTAGTCCTAAATATTAAAAAAATTTTATTATAAATGTAAATATTTAGCACTAGATAAACATACTTTAACTTTAATTTTAGAAATTTTCAATTTGATACCTCAATAAATTTAGAAGTAACGTTGCAGAGAAAAAATATCGGTAAAGTAGGAATCGGATAATTGATACATGGCCTTAAGACTCTTTCGTAAAATTTCCAAGGTATTAAGAGCTTAGTTAACGAAAGATAAACCAAGAAGATTTCATTCTTGTTTGATTTTCTTTCTAAATCTCTTGTGCAATACGTATGAACTATTTTCGTTTAAGGTGAAATGGCTCATTCTAGGATTATAAGATTAAAACCTTAATTTCTCCTCATAAGAGTTGCGTTAGAAAAAATTATTTGACCGTTAGATGTCGTATTAATTTTCTAATTTCTAAAATAAAAGACACTTCATTTTGCTCTCAAGCTCTGATTTGATACGTTCTGAAGTATATTTTAAAGCACTGAAAAATAAGGTACACGTATTTCTTTATACTTGCCCAAATTCATATTTAGGGGATGAAATCACCCTTCAAAGTTTACGAATAATTACCTACTTGAGAAATATAATTTTCAGTGAAATTAATCATTTGGAAGGCAGTGTAAACATTAGTTACTATAGTAGATTGGAGTAAAATGTTTATTTTCCAACCATCATCCCCTTAAACGGGTTGTAAACTACCCCCTGTGGCTAACATATGCAAAAATTCCTGATTTTCATCCAAGTCAAATTTTATTTTTCAATGATTAATGAAGTGACATAATAAAAATACAAGACGTTATATCTTTTTACACTCCATTTAAACATTTGTAAGAGTTGCCATTTAATGGTCGTAGTGGAAATTATCTTCAGAACAGCATTGTGATATTAGAAAACATCGCAGTCTACCGACATGAGGCACCCCCATTCTAATTGAAAGAGGGTAAACCACCCTCAAACATTTCACATTCATATTATAGGAAATAAATAAAATAAACTGTCCAATTTCGTATACCATTTTAAATTAAGGGTGGTTTACTCTTTTACACTAATCATTCAAAAATAAAATTTGACTAGTTAACCTCCCTTCTAAGGGGGTGATGGTTGGAAGATAAATATTTTACTGCAACCTGCTAACATAATAATTTCAATCTAAGCAATGTTTACACTGCCTTCTAAATTAATTTCACTGAAAATTATATTTCTCAAGTATTTATTCGAAAACTTTGAAAGGTGATTTCATCCCCTAAATATTAATTTTGGCACGTGTAAAAAAATACGTGTACCTTATTTTTTAGTGCTCTAAAACATACTTCAGAATGAATCAACTCAGAGGTGGACACTTGGGTAGCCGTCCTTGTCAGTTAAAATAATTGATGAAATATTGCAAATTATCTAATTTGGAATAAGATACTCTACATTTTTAATAAACCGGATAATAAATGTATCTTAAATATTATATCTGCAATATGCATGGGTACACAAGTTCCTTTTAATCAGACCGGCTGCTTGGCATCAAGTTGTTTCTGTCATTTCAAGCTTATCATTTTAGGAAATGACTGCGCGATGAACTTTTTTAAAATCTTCAAACTTAAGGCAATATGCAGCATGGAGGTTAAACTAATATGTCATAAATTATGACGATCATAGAATGAATAATGACCCATGACAAGTGATTCTAGTTTCAAGCTTATAATCTTGTTGACAGTTGGTCCAGCTAGGCTAGTCAACTGAATAAATATCCTCGCAAATTACATGCAGATATGAAATTGTAGAATAAATAATTCAGACAAGAATAATACAAAATTAGTAGCCAGTAACATAATGCTAATTTACAATATGATACCAAGCAATTTATTGGCGTTTTAACTCAATATTAACACGGTCGGTGAACTTTCGACATTTGCTTTGCCTGAAAATGTCAATTATTATAAAAACTGAGATTTCTTGAAATCTTTACAAACAATAGTTTTCAAAAATCTTTTAACTTCATATTTCACTGAAAGATCTAGAACTTTTAAAACAGGTACGCGTATGTATGAATCATTAAATCAAGTATCTCGACTTCCTCGTGTCAGATTTATATAACTTTCAATTCAACAAACAGTTTTCATGTGAGTTCACCTCGATTTATTCTCGAATCTATATATCAATAAGGAAGCTTACATTTACCATTAATTATGAAACTAATATTCTAGAGTTTAATATAAACAATTCTGCAGATAAATATTCAAGTAAAAGCGTTAGGGTCCGTAAAACAAGAAACCCATATAAGTATAATGTATCATATTATATACATATATTATACGTATATTATATGCATCAGGGAACTTTAAATCTACTGGTACCTATTTTAAGAAGTTAAAATATTCATTGAGGGCTCTTATGTATAAAAATATATATACTTTCACATTCCGTTGACCCAGGGACGCGTATCAAGTATAAAAATATGCAAATGTGAGATGTTGTGCCCTCGAATTTGGACCTTAGTTCTTACTCATATGATAAAAAAAAGTCGTTAGGACCACTAACCTAATATATAAGAGAAACGAACCTTGGTCCATTTTTTAAACGATTATTAAGCCCTGAAGAGAAAACTTTACGTTTGGTAAGGTGTGCACTTCTGATAATAAATCACGCTGATAATTATTTGCGGCTTTGTTGCTCGACCGTGCAAATCTTCTGGGGGTGCCAAGTCACATTAACCCAAATCTTTGGCTGCAAACACATACAGCCAAAATCTGGATGCGAATATTGGTACTTAGACCATAAAATATGCAGAAAATACAGAAATACACTATTTAAGTGCATTCTAAACAATCGGTGGCGTCTTTTACATTAATATACTGCATTGTCTCAACCACTTTTATGAAAGAAATCTCGCGCCAGAAATATTTGAATTAAATGGCGTCTGAGACTATCTCATGCGCACAAATTGGCGCAAAAGCTGGGTACTATTAATTTTGACATACTTGATCGTGAAAGTCGTTTCACGAAACTTACATTGTTGTTCTGTACGAGACAAGTGTTGACATTGGTAAGAAAACTTGTGATTAGTTTTAGTGCTGAAACATTAGAAGAATAGAATCTCAGAGATTATTTATTTACGTATTGATATTATTTTACAAAAATTAATTTTTATTTGAACAGACAAAAATAGTATAATTTTTGTTGTAACAAACTAGTTTTTAACGTAATAAAAGTTAGACTTTTTTCTGTGTACTTTCACTAGCAGTTTTTCCTTTTTTTTAAAGATATTTTTGGTTTTCGTTTGACCTTCATTCTTGAAAATGAAAGTTCTATTTGTGAATGCGGAAGAGAAGCCTAATGGAATTTATTCTGAAGACAACAACCGTTCGAAATTAGACCAAGTATATGTTATACGAAAATCGCAGTGTACACAATAAGATTTTCGTACTTGGTTGGTAATATTTTATAAACTTTCCGACGTTTATTCAGAAACTTATATATACGAGATAGATTTTTAATTATGTGGAGTGTTAGTATTAGAATTAGGTCACCATGGTAGCGGTTTATACGATATAACCGATAAAGAAACAATTATGTTCAGACAAGGACGCTCCGACAATGACTGGACAATCTTTGTGACAATTCAAAATCTTTTTCTTTTTAGATAAGCCAGAAAAAAGTTTATCGCGCACAGTAACTTGAGCTACTCAGGCTCTCTCTCGTATTAAAGCACCTCTGACCTCAGAACCATCACCTTCTGCCATTTTAATTATTGAACCCTAGTTTAAAGAAACAATTTCTCTCGTGTCTTCCATTTTCCATCATCGTTTACTTTTTTTTATTTGTTCTCTTTCATTTTTCCACGCTACTCTATTTATATTTTTCTCTGAAAAATTTCAAAACTTTTTTTTTTCTCACAGAGAAACGAACATTGAGGAATCTGTTCGATGTCAACAAAATTTTTGGTTGCTATAGACAGTTATCAAAATTGTTTGTTATCCCAACAAAATTTTTGTTGTTTTGTTCGTGACCCAAAAAAGCAATCAAACTTTTTTGTTCTCACTTCACTGCTCTCTCAATCTGAATTAGTTAAATTTTACTAATTAATTGTATAGTTTCTTATTGAATCAAATGGTGCGAAGTCGTTAACTACATAAATTAGTAAAAAGTTACTAATTCCATTAGTAACAAGGACGAACTAATATTTTCAAATTCCATAACATTTTTTAAAAGTCCTAAGAATAAATCGCTTAAAATTCTGTGAGGAACTTTAAAGTCACCTAAAATTCGTTAAAATCCCTTAAAAATGTACTAATATTCGAAAAACAATTCAATTAGTAAAGTAAAACTACTAATAATAAATATATTAGAAAATTAATCTTACTAATTAACTTTAGTAATAGGTGACTTAATATTTTATTTAGTAGAAATTCATTAGTCAAATGTAAGGCTACTAATTTACTTACAACTATAATGAAATGTAACTAATTTTATAGATTGAGAGAGTGCCTCTGGCTGCGTTTTGCTCTTTTCCTGTCTATTCACGAGGTCCTCATATGGTTCTTATCACTCCTAGCCCAAACAAACAGTACAGTGATATCAATTGTGCAAAATTAGAACAAAAAGTTTCATGCATCACTCATGAGAGTGGCGCTCGGTTTCCCATCAAATAAAAATTAAGATAGAGAGCAAGAGCCTCGATACCAGGAAATTCCAGTATGTATATGATAAGATAGAAGAAAATGCACATTTCTTAACAAAAAAGACAATGAAACTCATTTTCAGAGATTAAACGCCGTTCAAATTATCGCCAATGTACAAAAGAGTATAATAATTGTCTCAAAGACTTTATTCAAATATTAAATTCTTTCGTATCGGCCATTTTCAAAGTTAGAGGATTGAATATTATTTACAGCTTTCAATTAAACGGTAAAAATTAATAGTTCACAAAATACGTGATATTTTTTTCGCCCTTTTTTCCTTCCTCTTTCCTGTCATAATAATTCGTGATAAAATTTCCGGCTCAACATTATAAAAGAATATTGAACCTCAAAATAAATAAAAAAACTTTCTAAACATTAGTGTTTGGTTTTCTGCAAATTTTAATATAAATTTGTTTATAATATATAACTTCGTCAAAGTTACTTGCTGCAGGAATTCTCTAGATACCTTTCGATTGCTTTCCTTATTTATTTGATTCGAATTTTGTTTACATGAAATGTATATTTACATAACATTTTTATCTTAAATTAAGTATAAATTTTGTTTAATATTATTTTAGTTTTTTATATCATAAATAATTTTGAAAATATTTAATTTTGAGGTAGAAAGGATAAAATCATAAAATACCTCTTACTTATACCTGACACCATTAGCAGTTTAGTATGCGAATAGAGAAGGCTGTGCAAATAATTTAAAACCACGTATAAGTCACGTGACTTTGCGCTTGTAACCATATTTCAGGTTTTCAGACATCACATTAAAAAACTAATGATTAAAATTGATTGTTCGTAGCAGATAAGCGTAAAGAAAACGTTGAGGAACGTATGTCGGTGCCCTTAAAATGTCAAATGTATATATATTTTTTATAAATGTTAATATTTAGGACCAGATAAACATACCTTAATTCTTTAACTTTAATTTTAGAAATTTTCAATTTGATATCTCAGGAAATTTAGAAGTAACGTTGCAGAGAAAAAATGTCGGTAATGTAGGGATCGGATAAGTTATACATGGCCTTAAGAATATGCGAAATTTCCAGGTGCTATTTTTGGACATCACGTTCTCTCAAACTGAGAATCACGTGTGCTTCATCTCTCCTGTGCATAAATGTATATCAGATGTATAACGAGAATGATTGTGAATACCGAAAATCTTTATAAATTAAAAAAGACATTCTTTTGAGTATGGATATCCGCACCATTCGAAATACTTTCACGTTCGTAAAGCCTCATTGATCGATAGTAAAAATTCCTATAAAAGTTTCACTCCTGCCGAAACAACATTCAGTTTGATCGTCTGGCATGCTTACGTCATTATACTTGTGCCTACACTTGCACTATACATGCAAAAAACGTGGTGTCTCTGGTAATTTGACGCCACTTCCTGCACACAGAAACAACCGAGAAAGATAATAGTGTGAATTTAGGAGAAAAAGATAAATCCTATCCTCGAGGTGCTTCCTCTTTACTATCTTATCCAGAATACTAAAGATATTGGGTTGTTGCATAAAATTAGAACCATTATTTAAGGTTTCCTCTCATTTTGAGGTCAATGGAATGAATCTATCTTCCAAATAGCCTTGAAGCGCAAGCCAACTATTTTTATTTCACGTTGGATTCTGCAAATCCAATATTTTAACATTCCTTCCAGGCGCCAATATTGCAAATTCAAATATAAAATCATTTACAAGAAGTGTATAAACTCTTAAATCGTGTCTGGTTCACTACTACCTTTCAGAGTTTTAGGTTCACCTGTTTTTCGATGATCGTTACATTTTTTTTAAAGACATGTGATACTTTACCATAAGAGTAATTTAACCTCTAAACTTTACGCTCGAAATAATTAATATTTTTTGCTAAAAATAGGTAATTTACCTCCATTTTGTATTTTGCAAATTTAGATGAAGGGAAGTGAGGGATCGAAAAAGACGCTAATTGGATTAGATGACCAACCGAGACGCGCTTTATCGGAGAGTCCGAGTTTATGTTAAAAGCTACACAAATTTTGCTTAAAATGAGCGCAAGAAGAAGTCACTTTGTCAATTTTTAAAAAAGATATTGCAAAAAAAAACGTAAAATCTCAATGTTTTATAAAAATATCAATAAGTTTTGAAATAATGAACATTTTTTTTATTTCTTGAGCTCATTTTAAAGATAAATTTCTTTAGAATCTGTTGAGCGCGAAAAAGTTGGAATTTGAATTTTGGATATTCTTCCTGCCAAGAAAATATTTTTATAAAATATAGTACTAGGCAGAGAAATAATTGTACAATTTTTGCACTAAGTTCAACAGATTCCATAGGAATTTACCTTTAAAATGAGCTCAATAAATTAAAAAAATGTTTCATCGACTTTAGGATACGTCAAAAGTTTTAAAATATTTCATAAACGTTTTTTAAAACAGTTGTCGAATTTTTATGAAATATTTAAAACCTTATGACTAATTTTTTTCATGTACTTAAAAAATTAATAAAGTGACTTTGCCCTTTAAATATCGCCATAAAGTATAATAACCAAGATCTTGTTTTAGAAGAATTTAAAAACCTTTCTCTGGAATTTAATATTAATGAGTTTAATGAGTGAATCGATAGGAATCATGTCGCATAGCTTATATTTTTAGATCACGATTTTTGTGAAGTTTTAATTTTTCGAAACGATCACAGGTCGCGAAATGAACTCGTTTATGACATTAAATAACAAACATAAAAGTTATGAATGTTACGTCACTGGGTGGATTATAGTCCAGTCTTCAAGCTGGGGTCAAACGCCCTATTATCGTAGTGAGCTCTTGACGTATACATATGCTCATGTCCACTTAAATTCATCTGTAATTGTGTAAATGTGTACTGCTGCATGTTACTGTAGCTTGTTTTGTTGCTTAAGCATGTGAATTTATTTCTAAAAATAAAAAGAACTTCTATTCTAAGGTCATTTTCCTTTCTAAGGGTCAAATTTATAAACGAGCCTCAACCAGAAACTCCATTTATCTCAGTTAATTTTGATCAGACACGCATGTATTTAATAGTACCTATAGGTTGCTATAAGGCCTATGTATAATGCACTACTATCTTCTACCACAAAATTCTGTCTTTCGTGCGTTTAAAAAAAATGATTCTTACGCTATCTTGCGATTTTCGTAAAAGTCGCGAACCACAGATTTATATAGCTCGAAGTTTTTATTGGTGAAAATATTTGTCTGCATGATTATGCAATGCAGCGATGCATAAATACGTGAAGTGCACGAGTAAAGTCTTGTGGATTGAAGTGTGGGGGTATAAAGGGAAAAGTGCACAATGCGGGACATTTACATATTTGCGTATGAACGCGGGTCTATGATCGGTATGCGTAACGCGGGATCCTACTAAACGATCTCTTGTGTACGTGTAGCACGTGGCAAACATACACTCAAGATTCAATATAAGCCAGTCAAGCCGAACAAGTTTAAGCTATATAGGTTTTGCTTTTGCAGTCACAAAGTTTTATAAAGTTTATACATATATCTTACTACACGTGTCTACACCTATTGCGCCGTTCAACAATTCAAGCTTCCGCGCGATTCTTCAGTCAAGCACGAAATTAAAGAGACATGAATATCGAAAGGAATGCAATTTGTCAACAAGCTTGTCTATTTTTCCTCTCCATACTAATTATGAATATAATGAAGGAATTACGTTTGTTAAATCAAACATCTGCATGTGAAATTTTAATGCAAAAAATACACTTTTTTCGTATCTTATATAAAATACGGAAAACCTGTAGAGGGTTTCATTTCTATTAAAATTAGGCCCTCTTTTAGTTCTCCGAGAAGGCTCATATTTAACATGCAGGACTAAGAGAGGGCTTAATTATTGTTTGTGACATATTAGTTATGAAATTTGAACATAAATAGAGAATTTGCATTAAATGCCTAGATTTCATGTTTTATGTCAAAGGAATGTATTTTCTCATTTGTTCACAGAGAGAATTTCTCAATGAGTACGGTATGAGAGAAATTATCCCGCGAACTCTTGTTAAATTGCTATTTTCTGCAGCTTATCTTCACTTCCTATTAGTTTCACGTGGACTCACAAGTGGCAATATGCCAACCACTTTTTTAATTCTTAGACGTGAAGTCATTCGTTGACAATTAAACGCCATTATCCAAGACTTATCGCGATTTTAAAACAATGTCCGCTTTAATATTTGGTATGCCAGCTTACAACGAATCATTCTTCAAACAAGTTTTCGAGATAATGATAAAAAGAATTGTGGTTACGTATCTTTACTTTGCATACATTTTCTGCATCAATAAATAAAATATACTTATTAAACAAATACTCGAAACAAGGCATCAAAAATACAAGATTTACAAATTCGAAAACTTCTCACCCTTCTCATGCTACGACGAAATTTTTACTATCAGTATGTATTAAGTATATAATTATATAATATATATATATATCAGATCATTTTAATTCTTTTTGAGTTTTCGATGGAGGTTCCAGAGTTTACCTGTTACCTCTAGTTCCAAGGCATACCTGGCCTCACCCTTTTTTACCTGTCGTACTTTGGGTTTTTCTCAATCCCGAACATCTGGTTGAAACTTGGGTGAAAATGCGGACAGGTATCATTTTAGTCCCCAGCTTCTAAACGTCACGTAGTCCACGTGCAACTATCCTAGTGTTCTTTCTCTCTATCTACCGTCTCTCTATTTCTGACATTACAAAATAGTCGCTGAGAAATATTGCTATATAATATTTTGTGAAGGGAAGAATAATTTTGGAAAATGCGTTAATAAATTATAGAACTATTTAATAAACACGTCAGTATATCAACCGATATAGTGTATAAATAATTATATTGATCTTGATTTATCTCATTTCACTTTGTCAACAGGAAGCAATCTCATAGAATTTCTTCCTGCGCTGGTTTAACTGCTTTTTAACTCCTGCATTCGTCATATAATTTTCTTATATACATATACAATATTATACATAACATTCCTAGATCTTAAATCATTCGATTCTTTTTTCTACCCAGATGGATCTTTGATGTGCTTATTTGCGAACAAACCATAAATAGGTATCAGCTTGTTTACACTAAAATCTTGAAACGGACGCCAAAATTTTAGTCTTCCGGGTCAGATCATTCAGAATTGTAAAATTAGAACCATAATGTTTTGAAGCCAACATATTATAGATGCGCTTTCTCCATTTCTTTTACGTAAATTTCAAGAGAAATTCGGATTGGCGTTTTACCAACTTCAACCATTTTTAGCATTATCATTCGAAGATTATTGTTCACCACGTGATCGCAAGGAGTTGCCTTGGCTGGCGCCAAAATTCATCTCCTCAGGCGCTAATACGAAAATAATAACAACGTAATCGTCTGTCTGATCATGTATAATCATGACTTCGTATAGTGGCTGATGAAATCGAGATGACTTTTCTACAAGTTCTCGCTTCTCTCACCTATCTTAAAAAATAAAACTTGTACTAGATTTGAATAACAATCTGTTTGCATAGGATTAAGTAGGAAAGAACTAGTTTACAGATAATAATAGTTGTATTTTGAATGATGCAATCTGATTTACTAATTATAAGTCCTCCTTGATTAGTTTCCTTGGACACGAGGCTGTTGCATTTTCTTGAATATGACAGCTTGTTCTTAGATTCCCTGGAAGCTAGTTGTGCTAATATGAATCATATCTATTTACTTTAAGAGATGGAAGGTTGTTATCTATTTTTCTATAAAAGAGCCGAGCTCTGCAAATCGCTCAGTGGATCACATTTCAAATGGCCCTGAAGAAGATATGTTCTTGCAACGAAATCTGTACAATAGGTGATGTTATCTCTTTCATTTGTTATTGTCGTTCCGGTTTTGCCAATCGACATCGATGATCGAGTGTCTGGTTTTATCTCGACGGACCCAGCTAATAAGTTATCATTAATATTGTTTTTATTGACCCCTTGATACAGGACTGTATTCTAAAGTTCGTAAGCCAGGTTTATTGCTATATTGGAATGCCCACCCCTATCTCAATATATTCTTTCTTTATATGTTATCTTCTATTTTTTTTATCTTTTATTTGATCTTTTATCCATTTGATAGCCTTATTCGGTTTATATCATCTAACCCTCTTTTTCCTTTGATGGTTCAAGGTTTATTAGATTTGGGGTGTATTTTTGTGTTTAGAGAGCTCAGTAATCCAATAAGGAAGCGTGAAAATTACATTTTATCCTGAGATTAGAGGATATTAAAATAACTTGACTTATTCCCACTGCAGAAAAAAATGAGTATAAAAGAAATTAATTCTTTTCAATAGGTAGAAATTGCATTCGATTTGCTTTGTATTTATATTTGAGAGCACTAAGAGTGAAGACGAATAACTGTTTACCAAGTTAATTCTTTCCCCTCGAATGACGGATCAATAGAGGGTATTCAACAGAGATCAAGTTAAGTGCTAGCCATGTGTCTCTTAACACACGAAACATTGTCCGTATATATTTCTCGAAGTTAATTTAACCAGACAGGCAAACGTGCCTAATTCAGTCTTCGGATAATGGCGTCTATATCTAATTGGTTGGCTTGGCGCTAAACGACCTTGGATTACATTAAAACGAATGTTTTTATGCTTCATGTGCATCCATTAGTCCATGCAATTTTACTTATGATCATCCACTTTCCTCATGAAATTTTAACTCTGTCTCTGACAATGGAAATTAAGCTCAAATAGTTTTAAGAATTTCTAATACGTTTTCTAATTCCAGTTTCTGCTTTTATTGCAAAGAGGTATTCCTACAATGAAAATGTAAATAAATTTCATGTGTGAAACATGTGGAGATACATTTCATGAATTTCCGGTATACCAGACGTGTGCTTATCTCACTCTGAACAGGACATGGGAAAATGCTTAGTTTGAACAATAAAATTACATGTTTGTCGCATAAGTAATCTTAGTACTGCAATACTCATACTGATTATCCAAACAATAGCTTAGTCCACTTTTTTGTTCATTTGAAATTGAGAATAGAGGTCTCATAATTTGAATGTGTATAATCAAATTCACTGATTCGAAAATTCTCTCTAATAACATGTACTTTATAAATTATAAATTGGGCTGAAATTTCAGACGTCTAGTCAGACGAATTTGTGTTTGTCATCAAAGATTTCGTATCAAGAACTAAAAATATTGTTTGCAAAACCACTTCCCTATATGCTTCCGCTGTAACAGAAAAATTATTGTAAATAAAACAATTTTTTTAGTTAGAATCTTTGAAGAAAAAAAAATTCGTCTCATGTCTGAAAAACTTCAGCCTAATACTTTATAAACTCTAACTTTATTATCACTTGGTAAAATTAGAATTACTTTTTTATTCGCGTTTTAATTTACCTAACTTTCAGACTTAGTTAGAATCACACACAACAAACTTTTTTTCCTGTTTTTTGTTTCAACGAAAAACCGACCGTTTCCCTCGGCTTATCTGAAGAGTCTCGTAATCTTCACGACGATATTTACGTGGTTCTGTTTTCTTGAGCGAAAATAGGTGACCGCGGTCAATAACTACTCTTGACGTCTGTAACAAGATGTTAATACGCAATTTACGAATTTAGTATAATTTTAGCTCGTCATGATTAAGCAATAATCAATCGTGTCTACTTTAGTGAAACATTGCACAAAAATAATTATTTTAGGTCCACAATTTGATGTATGTAAATATTAGGCTATTCTGACGAAAATTAAATGTGTCATTTGTGACCCACGCCAATCGAAAGGTGTTAAATGGTGTTAGAAACTAATTTTATTTTAATTGACCAAAATTGACTGTATTTGAAACCCAAGTTTCCTTGCAGTAAATATCAATTTTGTTAATGTTTAATGACACATTTCGATTGGGGTAGGTCACAAATGACACATTTAATTATAAAAGTATGTGTTTTTAACCTTTTCTGCCGGTTTCACGTGTGATTCCTGAACGCAGGTTTGAATACATTTTAGAATAATTGGTAAAAGATAATGTGGTAAATCATAAATAGTCATATACGCGAGATATATTTGCGGTATACTACGCACTTCCGAAACACAGCTGGACTTCATCATGATTTGCTATCCTTCTCATTCATTTTTTCGTTTCATCTATCTTTCTGAACTTATCGTCGGTTCCTTCTCTCGGCATAAGAGCAAACTGGGTCAGCGAATCGCCAATTCGTTTATCAGCCCATTTTGTTTTTGTGCGTTGTGATAACAAATAGCAGAACAGTAGGTTCTTATATCATTTAGCTTATATTATTATCCACACTTTATTCCGACTTCAGAGGAATGAAAACCCGTTTTTACAGTTGCGTATTCTATATTTTATTAATATTTTTTGAGATGGGTACGTTGATTTTATACGGTATATTTTTTTACCTTATACTTCAATAATAGATTAAGTAATACGGTCAAGGCGCCGAAAGGTGCTTCGCACTGATGAGCCTGAGTGGTTAAGTGTTAAATTCAGGTGCCTCCAAGTCTGGTTGTGATTAGACTTTCTTCACGCTCCTCCTTTCAATCTGCTCTAATCCGGGCAAACTCTATTATTATCTTCGCAGTGGTATACTCATCAGTTCGTATAGTGAACTACATCTCAACATTACGAGATCAAATTCTAAAAGCTCAGTGAAAAGAGCTCAAATCCTATTAAAATTATGAAAAAATGGTCCCAAAATATTACACATAATCTTAAATATCGCTTTCAGTACATTTTAAGGGCATATGTGGTTATTACCATAAGAGAAAATTTACTTTTGCTAAAATTAGGCCACTGACTTCCAATTCGTAAGTGGGGTATAGTTTTAGTGAAAAATATTTATTACTGCCAACGTAAAGTTTGCGAGATTAAATTTTTCATAGTAAGTAACATACGCATTTAAAGAATTTAATAACAAATTAAATGGACCTTTAAATTAGTTTTCGGATATAATTAGTTTTCTGACCTCGTGACATGTACTTTAGATAATTCGAAATTATGGGTCGTTGACTGTACGTATACAATTACAATATCAATCGAATGAAGTGGAATATTGATGGGTCACTTGGTCTAAGTTCCACGATCAGGAAAATTCGAGAATTGAAAGAGAGAACAAAACAGATAGAAAACGGGTATAGTTGCGGTGGGGGACTTTTAAGTCACCGATAATTGAAAGTGAACGCAAAGTGTGCACGACTTTCGCTATACTTTTAACATTCAGTCAGTTCAGATAATATATACAGTCTCTAACGTCTTACACGACAATTAGACCGAATCGTTTGGCAGGTAATTAAAATCACTTTCGTAATCAGCGAAGCAAGATAGGAAATGATTCAAATGATACTCGCAATCTTGAGAGATTGACTACAATATTTTTTAATCCCACATCGAATAGTCTGTCGATGAAAATGTGTTGATAAATCAATTACTGAATATGTACTAAAGTCTGCTGAAACTAAAAACATTTTAAAATTCAATACTACTCGATTATAGACCTGACTAATTTCTTCCTTTTATGTATTCTCTTTTGTTACTTAACCTTCGAATAATTAAAACACTCATTACAAGAATGGTACCCATCCATTTATTTCAGTCTACGGTACAAAACAATGAGAATTGTTTTCGTTTTACGACAAGCAGCAAGCTTTCTGCGGGCACAGTAATTTATGGAAGAATGATTCATCAAGGCCTCGCCAAGAACATAAATGACCCGTTATCAAACTTTGCTTGCTGAAAAATGATGCACATTTTATTGTGCATGCTAAAGAAATGTTTACTGTAGAAAATTGCGCACTCAAAGTGTTATAGATCGAAAAAGTCTATAATTTTCTGAAGTAACATAACTAAAAACTTAAAAAGTGACGGTATTCTTTGTCCCTTGTTTTCTCTTCCGGTGTAAAAAGAGAAAATTCGAATGAATTGGCAGCTCTTTTTCAAAGCTGATTTGAATGCGCTTCTGGCTACAATAATTAGTCTATTTTATCTGGAACGTGTTAACAGGTTTTTTCAACCGTAACTATCGTCCTGTTGAGCTTTTTTCAATGAAACAAAAGTTACAAGTGAATTCGTGACAATCGACGGTGCAAATCTTGCATAATCACCGGTTGATTATAATGCTTAATAAGGCGAAAGGTTCACACGTTTTATTTACTGTAGAGTGAATAATTAACTTGTGGAACATTCAGTCAGGTCTTACTTTTTTTTTACCCACTCACAATTCAATAGAATGGCTTATTTCACAATAGTAATTATCATTAACGAGGTGGACCAGATCTAACGAATTTCGCGACTTATTTAACACTAGTTTACCAGTGGTTCAAAGTAATACTCTAAATTTATATATATATATATGCACTGCATGATTAATTACTTTGATATACTTCTCGATGATAATTAATTTCCAAGGTTAATAGCGAACTTAATAACGAAGATATATCTTCGTTATCATCATGGCTATAGCCATGATGTTCAGGATAATCTAGATTAAACAATAAAAATAAGATTAAGATTACAGAAATTACTCGCAATATCGAAAACATATAAAATAGGCGAATATACATATACAGAATACATACTGAATACGGATACATATATTGAGTAAAAGAGGAATATAATTATATGGATAAAATGAAGTCATGCTGAGTTTTTTACACCAATAACTTGAGTATTTCTTTTTAGTCAAAAATAAGTATGACAAACCAATGTCACACAGTAATAAATATTAATATGTTGATGCAGTATAATGCATCAACTGCTATAAACCAAATTAAATGTTTCGAAGATGGAAGTGCGAATAACATAAGCCTCAGATTCTCAAAATATCCGCGTGGGCGAAAATGGATTGTTTTTTTCCTTAAAATTCTCTCTGTTGCATATCATTCGATTGCAATAACAAACAGCGAACGATTCAGTCATATATCATTCAGGAGAATACTATTCTTTCGTCCTTGTTCAGTTCCAAGAATTTTTCCTCAATTTCTCTAGAATCGCGTATTGAATTCGTCGAAAGGATTCCGTAACAGCTTTACTCATTCCTTTTACGAGAAGCAACATTATGATTGCAGTCACGTTCAATCAAGGTCAGTGAAGACCATGAATGGTTCTTCACCAAAATATTTATTTGCTCGGGGCATTAAATTGCAACCCACATACTTTTCAGCTTGTTCCATCTTGGGAAATCAGTAGAAGAACCCTAGTCTTCACTTAAGCTAATATTATAAGAATATTATAGTTTATTCTTGTTTAGCGTAGAAACGTGAAACTTGACGGGTCTTATCTTCTAAGGTGTGTCTCGAGTGTACATATATACTTTAAAATAGAAAGATATGTATTATATCTCAGAAGGAAAGTGGGAAATGGTGATTCGCTTATAGCAAGGTCAAGAGAGAGAATATGGTCTTCTTGCAGTTTCCACGAGCACAGCACGTGATATCTGCGGCTATGCCATGCGCGCTGCTGCACGACTACGCAAACAAGTACAATGTATTATGCAAATTATTTTAATTATAAAGACATCCAATAGAATTCTGCATAAGAAAATTATAAGAAAAACGTGGAATGGTCAGTTAGCCACTGGACAGCAATTTTCTGAAGACTGACAGTGAAAAGAGAGTCACTGAAAATCAGTTAACTTCCACTAATTCATTTGTAGCCTGGAAATTTTTCTTGTTAGTAGAAAACTTTGATTCTTAAAATGACTTGAATTTAATCAAAGTTTGATGATGTCATTCGATTTTTAATTCTTTCGTAGTTTAAATTATTCAGTTTGAAATATATGAACCTTGAGAGGATTTTTTCTTCAATCGTATGATGTGCAATTTAAAGTAAGCCTAAATTAAAATTGTTGTTATTTTGCGAGTAAACTATGTAGTATGCAGTCTTCTCCGCAGGATTTCGGACAAGTGGATGTGCCAAAAACGCGTAGAGATCGGCACACGAGCGCGAGTTCGATTTGATAAACAATTTATTTCTGGCTGTGTCGAAACGTTGCGGTGGTAAACCGCATGCCGTGCACTCCTAAAAATACATGCGAGTTCACCCCTTCATCTCACCGATGTAAGTGCACCTCGAAAATAACTAAGAGAACACCTGGCACTCTGGTATGTGTTCCCTTGTTTCACGTGTCTTTTACCATGCTCTTTTCGTTCGACAGCTCAGATCCGTAGGTTGAATAAATTAGTGTTACCTTCTGTACCCAATCATTTCAGAATATATGCACATTTTTCGGTAAAGATGCAAATCTTAATTTTATTTATTACTTTTGTGCTATTTCGGAAAGTTTGGAATAACTATATTTCGTCGGTTTATACTCTCTCAATCTGAATTAGTAAGAATTTGACTAAGTAAATTAGTAGCCGTACATTTGACTATAGAATTAGTCATTTCTCCACTTTCTACTTGTTGTAGAAAATTGGTTTCAAATAAGAAACACTGTGTAATTTACAGGCTCAAGAATTTATTTAGTAACAAGTATACAATTTGTTCTGTTGTGTGTTATTCACTGACTGAGATTTCAAAACTGACAGAAAATAATATGACGAAAATTCAACTTTTTATTTACCTATTTTTTTTATTTTAACTGATAAATAGGTATATTTGGAAGAAAGGTCAAGAACAAACAAAAATTGATTCAGCTGAATCAGACGAATTTTTTTTTTTAATTTCTTATTAACAACTAAAAATACTGTTTGCAAAGACATTTCTCATTCTTTCTGCTGCAATGAAAAAATTATTGCAGATAAAACCGTTTTTTTTAATGAGAATTTTTGAAGAAGAATTAATTCGTCTGAGTAGACATCTGAAACTTCAGCCCAATGAAATTGAAAGTCACCTACAATTTATTATCAAAATGAATTAGTAAAAATATCTTAATAATATATTTAGTAGTTTTGCTTATTATATTGAATTGTTCACAATGAGTTGTTTTTCGAACATCAGTAATATTAAACTTTTTTTATAAATAACTATATTATTTTTGTCATATTGTTTAGCAAGGATTTCAAAGTATTATAAAGAATTTATAAAGAATTTTCAGCTTTAGGTGATTTTAAAGTTCCTCACGGAATTTTAAGCGATTTATAAAGATTCATATGATTTTTAAAAAATTTTACGATATTTGAAGTGATTTACAAATTAAGGAATTACCAATACATTCATTTAGTTCTTACTAGTGGAATTAGTAACTTTTTACTAATTTATAGAAAACGACTTCGCACCATTTGATGAATTAATAAAAAACCATTATTAAAAACTATTAGTCAAATTTAACTAATTCAGATTGAGAGAGTACAGTTATTTATAAAAGTATGCAAAAAATGTCGTGACTTATCGCTTGAGTCGGATATAGATTACGCATTAACGTCTGTAAAAAATACGAATATAGGTACACGCACGCACGTACCACCTGTAAAGTCCATTTCTTTCCCGGAAGATTTTACAATTACAAATATGTACAGGTCAATCAGCACCTTTTGATAAGCTTCCCCACCTTTTGTCACGTTTTTACATATTTTGAGTCTATAACGAAAATGAGTTAAATTCTATTAACATAATTCGTATTCATATATATTCCGTTAATTCAGTTTTTTTTTCAACAAATTATCAATAATTCAGAGCTATAGATGCAAAAAAATCGCCCAACGTGGGGCTCGAACCCACGACCCTGAGATTAAGAGTCTCATGCTCTACCGACTGAGCTAGCCGGGCTTGTTGATGAAGGTCCAGTTGGAATGGTCATATTTCAGCAGTTTCCAGATTTTCCACAACTAAAAATAACTCAAAAATCCAGGTCAATAACTTGACGACTCCTATGCGTTTAATGTCCCTTGGAATGTAAGAACACGAGGTCTTGAGATTTTTCTTTGTCTCTAGTGAATATGCCAACAAAATATTATTTCATACAAGAGCAATAAATCACTCCAAATTTTCAAATTCCAATTGCTTGGAAAAATTTGTTTTCAAAAAACGGTTAACACTGACGAAAATACTCCAACTTCCCAGAAAAAGGCGGTTAGAAAATATTTTCTGGCAGGTTATCAAATAATTCCAATAATACTAATACATCGTAATAATACATCGTTCCCGTTATTTATAAAAATAATTTCTATAAAAAAAAAATGTTTTCTTAATGTCCGTCAACAGATTATTTTACCTCAGTTAGCAAGTTTTTGGATTGAATAATAATTAATTGAAGAGATAAAAACAGCTTCGTTTGAGTGTAAATGATCCATACAAATGCGATCAATCTTTCTTCCTGGGTGTTTTTTTTTTGGATTGGAGTTCAAGGTTGATTCATGTATTTTGAATGTAAAAAAAGGATTGATTCAGTTTGAGATTTTAAATAAATATTTTTTCTGGGTTAGCATTTTTGAATAATAAAACTTTTATTACTTTCAGTGCGTATAAAGAGCGTCTCCAGTTGAATTTTATACGTATTTGGATCATTAGTGTCAGACTTCAAGGTCATGTGATTTGAAAAGTAATGCCCCATAAATTAATCATAAAACGACAGGTAAAGAAATAAACTTTTCGAATGAATGTTCTTATTCTTTTACGATTAATTTGATCCAGATATGCTGTGAGCGCGTTGTAAAGTGTATTTGTGATCATCGGCGTTGGCAGAATTCCAGAATTGGATAGCTCCCGAGATTCTTAGATGCTGCCTAGTCGGATCTGCAGGCTCATAGGTCAACGCACGCATGATTACAGGGTTTTCTGGGTTAATCACCTAAAGCAATCTAGTCGTCATTTCAAGCAATTGCATGATTATCTCACTAAATCATGATATTTGAAATATTAGATTTGACGTATTATTTATCGCTAAATGTATAAAAAGTGAATCATAAAGAAGGGAAATTATACGATAGAATTATTTTGTAATCGAGTGCAGATATTACGAAACTGCAGAAATATTGTCTTTATGGAGAGTATACAAAGTAGCGTATTGTTTAGGAAAAATACTGAAGAATCCAGAGCATTTCATTGCTGCTGTTTGCTCGTCCTGAATGGAATTCGTCAGTTGGGCGTTTTTGTGATAAAAAATGTAAGCGCGTCAACGTTCTTTTCCTGACATCACTCGACTCGTCACAATTATTATCATCATCACTTCGACCTTGTCGAAGAATATCGAATAGCAAGTGCGAAAACACATTGCTTGTGAGGACGTCCTCCAGAGGAATGTCGAATCTCCACAAATAAAGAATTATATCTGAGAACATGACACATTGACAATATATATACTTTATCGAAAGGTTTCCTTTCGCAGTAAACAAATTTCATATTTGCAATATCACTGCATTGCAAAATGTTACTGCAGCTTGTGTTCTTGTTATCAAAGATCAGAGGCCCGTCCTCCATTTTCGGACTCTCAAACTATTTACCAATTTGACCACTAAATTCACTCTTTATCTCTGGTTTGAATTTTAGAATTCTAATAATGAGCACTTGACACATTGGAAACTTTTGGCCGAAGTTCAAGAATTTTCGGTCCAGCTATAGGGATTCCCCAAGACGGGTGAAATTAGAAGATATAGTTCTTTGTTCCGAGAAAAACTTTGAACGAGTCCTTTTTCCTTTTAGACTATAAAAACATCAAATTATGAATATTAAAGTTTCATCCGCGATAAGAAATATGAAACCACCTGTTTTTTTCTCGTTACATAAGATGATTTTACGTATGTGAATTTTCATGTTTGCTTGTAACTCAGAACTTGTCAGAATCTATAAGGGAAAATTAGCACAATTTTCTGTGATAAAAAACATCACACGATCTGGTATTAAATATCAAATCCTTATCTCTAGACATTATTCGTTGTTTTCTCAACTTAACAGACACGATCTATTTTCAGAACAACAAAGTCCGACGTGCAATTTTTTATTATCGTTCTCGCTGCTTCTCCCACCTCGTATTAATTTTTTCCATTTTTATCGTAAAAGATAAGAAGGTTGCACATCACTTATACCATAAGTCCAACGGGTATATCAGCCGGACCATATTATACATCTAATTTCCGAGAAATATTGCAAACTGCACACGTGTGAGCGTTTTGTTCATAAATACATGTAAAATCATTGGAGATTATCTACCATGAACCTTAGATATTTTTATTTTTATTATTCGATGAATTGATGAATATCATATCAAATTCCAGGTTGAGCTCTTTAAAACCGGATAAAAAATAGAAATATTTGTTCCAGTAAAAAATTGATTAAATTATCTTTTTTTTATGTCCACATTCAACTAACAATTATTCTAAATCCGTTTAAATCCTGTTTATACAAAATGAAAAACATTTTCATAAGATTGTAATGATATGTAAAAATAGTAAAATGGAAACATTCCAGAATAAGAACTTTTGGTGATGAATTATTTACATGCTTTAAGGTACTGATTATCGATAGTTTCAGTGAATAATAAGATTGCTGAGAAAGCTGAAAATGACGTCCACTTGAACACGTGCTATTAAAATCGTAGTTCACATGGCCCGGATAGCTCAGTCGGTAGAGCATCAGACTTTTAATCTGAGGGTCCAGGGTTCAAGTCCCTGTTCGGGCGTTTTTTTTGTCTTTTCTTCTTGACTTTATTAATATTTATTTTCAAGGTACTTATCTTGATTAAATATTTAAAAAATCAAGTGCCCTTTTATTTTTTATTTTCAGAGTTTTTAAATCCATAACTTATAAAAAGTTTATAGAGTTTCGTAATTAAGAAATACACTTTACTTTTTTTAATTCTTTTTTAATTTAATTTACAATTTTACGTCTTCATTTTAAATCAATTAAGAATTTAAATTTAGGAATGGATTTGGAAGGTCTTCTCAGGTGATAATTCATTTGGCGGATGATGGTCCAAATCATCAAGATACTGTAGAATAATTGTTCTTAGTGAATATTGATTAACTGTCTTATTGGATGAAATATTTTCGAGCATCTCCTCTTTCGTATTTACTCCCATAATATGGAATATATTGGCATACCTGCCTCCAGTCGGTCACCCATAAAATGCCAATGGCTGTCGCAGTCCCATATAATGCTATGGAGGTCTTCCTATAAAAAAAAATTCACTGAGAAGTAAAATTAAATATTTCTTTGGACGTTTTATTTAACAATTTAACGCTCAACGAATGCCTGAACGCTTAAAAAAATGACAAGGGTCGAAATAGTTTATCTTCTGACAGCTTCTGCTTTTAGAAGTAGTAAAAAGAGTTTTAGAATTGGAAACATGCAAAATGGATAATCTTTTTAAAATTTCCAAACGAAAATTCGGAAACTGACCTTGCAATAGGAAAATATCTGTGCTTCTCTATTTTTTTCAGCATCTGACGGAATTGACCAACGTCCAAGTTAATCGCCATTGGCTTTAAATGCTGTATCTGTTTCACAGCTTTCATTCGTAAAATATTAACGGATTTTAAACTTCGGGATAAGATATTTTCACCCATTTTTATTTTTATCAATTCAATTAAACTTATTACGACACTAACTTTATGAGAACTTATAAGAAATTGTAAAATAGCTTCCGGAAAATGACACGAACAAAATACATACGACAACGTTTAAATTCTGTCAATTATTTTTTCTATCGGGCTGAAGTTTCAGTCGAACTACTTAGACAAATTTCTTTTTTAAAGATTTCCCATCAACTAAAAATATTGTTTACAAAAAAATTTCCCACTGCAATAAACACATTATGGTAAATAAAACAAATCTTTTCAGTGAGAATCTTAGAAGAAAAATAAAAAATTCGTCTAAGTAGACATCTGAAACTTCAGTCTCATTTTTTTTTTTCATAGTATGAAACTTTGTTGCGTAAAAGATAATTTAAAATAGATTATTTCTTTACCATGAGTTAAATCTTTCCATTAGTATTTTTCTTTTGAATAAGTAATAAGGTAATTTCAGCATTGTGCAGCAAACAGGTTTATATTTTCCACAAAATTTCAACACAGATTTAGAAGGTTAAGAACGCTTCGATATTGTTTTCATAGAAATTCATTTTTTTAATATAGATAAATAATACATATCAGTTTAAATATATCTAAGCTGTAAATAAAAGTTTTAAAACATTCTATTCCTAATATAAAATTTACTTTTTAATAAAATTTCGGTCAATGAAACACGCGTAGGCCGATAATAACCTCTATTATATATGAAGCAACAGTAATTAGACAATAAGGGAGAGAGATATAGAGAGAGAGAGTATTCTCAGTGATTCGAATCAAGGAAGTAGAAAATTGCTTTGTTTGCCTGACTTCAATACTTCGGTCTTCCTGGTTTCAAATCACCCCCCAGATATTATATTTTATTTTTGATGTCTCCATATACTACATTACAGTATATACTTCTTTTTTCAATTTGTTCAGTGATCTCCTTTATTTTTTCTTTCTTTCATTTCGTCGGAATATTCCCACCCACATTCCCAAGTCCGACCCTCATTCTTTGTCGATTCCTCATAAACTTGGCCCTTCGTGATTACTTTCGGAAAACAAGCTGTCCTAATTCAATTTTATAAAGTAGTCAGGGCGAAGAGCACAAAACATAGGGACGAATCACTCCATAATTTAATGAATTTCGATCTTTTGAAAAGGATATTCGTCTAAAATCCATAAATTTCACAAAACAACTCCTACCGTCAGAAATAATTGCTTCTGATTATCCAGGAGATATAATTGGAATAAAGCAAGGATAAAATTTCGTTTTATTTTGTAATATATATGGCATTATATCTTTCTCATGTATAAAATATCAAAAGTCCAATAATAATAGCCCGGAAGTTCGTAGTTTCGATGTATGATTAAACGTTAATTATATCACACGAATTCAGTAAATCATTACCATCTGTTTTATAAAAATTGCGTAATATATATATCACGCAATACATTTAATGAAATTGTTATTTAGTAATATACGTATTGGTGATTTATAAAGTAGAATATAGGACATTTTCATCAGTGATTTTCGGTTTAGTACCGGCGTAATAATAATAATAATAATAATAATAATAATAATAATAATAATAATAAAAGTAATACAATGATTTGAAGTTTGATGCTTCTCCGTTTATGTTAAAATAATATTGCTCAGAGTATTAGATTTAATTTTTTTAAAGTTAGAGTCAACTGCACATATTTAATAATTGTGTAATCTGCAGGAGATAGAACTTGATGTTGCCACCTACGTTTTAAATAACTTGATAACAAATTTTATACTTATCATATAATAACTTTTATGTCTGCTCATCATATCGCCCGGATAGCTCAGTCGGTAGAGCATCAGACTTTTAATCTGAGGGTCCAGGGTTCAAGTCCCTGTTCGGGCGTTTCTTTTTGGATTCACTGAGAATATTTGTTTGTGTTGGAACAACATTTTAATAGTTATAATACACAACAGAATCATTCCTTAGGATCAAAAATGTTTAAAATGTATTTTTTTTTTCCTACTTAGTGATCCAAAATTTATAATTATTGCTTACAAAGAATTACTACAATAATAATAATTACTATATAATAATTAACATTTTTTATTAAAAACATTAGCGAAATATTAGCTTACAGTCTTAAAAGAAATTACAGGGCCCGTGCCGGAAAGAAAATAATGATTTTCGTTCGAATTTCAGCATTTCTTGCAGCTGTTCTTCATATTGATTTGATTGAAAGCACCGAACAGAAAAAAACAATAGGTTTAAAATGAAAGTTTCCTGAAAAAAAGCGTGAACACATTGGGCAGGTGTAGAAGGTGAAGATCAAAATTAGAAATTGGAGCAATGATGTAATATGACAGGTCTTTAAAATCCTTGACAAAGACTCGTTTTATCGGTTTCTTGCGGACATTGGCCTTAAAGTACATCAGTTCCTGTTCCGTACGAAGCTGGTTCAGCGAGGTGTGGATACTGGATATATCTATCACACGTGGTGAAAAGCGGCGTCTTCCCAAAAAGGATATACAAAACTTTTTTCCCGACTTAACTAAAATGGCGAGTTTCTCCCGCATTTCAGGAAATGTCAATTTTAGTTGAGTGAAGAAAAAACATTCTTTAGACACTCTTAAGATATCTTGACAGTGTGAAAAATTCCGGAATAGAGGGAATTCCTAAATTGTGACAGACAGAAAAGAGGCCGGGAAAAAGAATTTTGATGAGCAAAAATTCGAAGAGGGTTTGTCCTTATAGGCTAAAAGCCTGACGGGTCGATATACAAGGTCGAGGGTGAAAGTAATTGACAGGGGAGAGAAAATGCTACAATACCCGAAAACCCCTCTCGTTTCTCCTAAAGATCCAAATAACATTTCCACGTAATTGATCGTTTTCGAGATAATCTAGAACTCTAGAAGAGGCAATCGACAAGTTTGCGTCTGATTAAAATTAATTGGGCCCTTAAAATTTATTGCACAAGGATCATAAATTACGAGTTAAGCAACAGTTATGGGGACAGTGTGTATTTCTTTATTACTTTAAACTCCAAGTCCTGCAAAAATATGCGGAACATTTTCCCTAAGAGGAATCAATCAAAGTTAAGAATCTGATCCATCTGCCTTGGCTAATTGAACTATTTACCGCGGTTTAAAAGTGGGAACAAAGACTGTGACTTGCCACATAGTTACACCCTCCAATATAGAGGCTTCAACGACCCTGTGAAGCAACAACTGTCAATGTCGATTCGGCAGGCATATAGGTATAGGGCGGAACGTTCATTAACCGGATGTTCCATACCTCTCATTTCCGGAGACCTCCAGTAACTGCACCTTTAGCCCTGTGCCCAACCATTAACGCCCCAACAGCCGTTTGATTAGATAATCTTACACTTTATTACCAATCGATCTTATTCATTATTAAAGGAGATAACAGATTATTTTAAGCAAGACAAATTTTCCAAAAGCATAAATTCAAGATTGTGAATCTCTAAATCAAGAGTAGTGAAAAGATATCAGTAACTTGCTTCAGAAACATTTTTGATTAACGTACAAATTATTCTCTTTTGCTCTTTTTATTGTATTATGCATTAGTTGCGTCACATTCGTGAAATTTGAGGCCACTTCGAAGTTCAATTCATATTAATGAATTGCCAAGGCCCTGCCATGAACTAGTGTAATAAAACATTAAGATTTTATCTTAATGAAAAGTCGCTAGCTGATCTCATCTCGACTACTTCCTCCTTCTAATTCCCTTTTATAGAAAAAGAATCTTTGAAAACCTCTCTTCTTGTTTGGCTCCAACTCCGCTTTATGGAATTAATTTGTATAGAAATAAAATTTGCAAAAATTCAACATAAGAGAAGTGGCAAGAGTTGGCAATGGTCGAAGGAATTGTATTCCGAAGGCTCTCTACTTGTTAGTGTTGAATCTATCTTGCAGACCGCTTGGTGCCAGCGACGACTGCAGGCATGTTCTCCCTCTCCTTTCTTCACTTGTCAATCCCCACCACTCATTATTTCTCTCTCACTCCCTCACACTTCATATTTCTCTATATGGATTCCCACTCTGCTCTTCCTCTCTTTATCTTTTTATCTTTTCCCCCTTCAAAGCTGACTGTCCTCGTCTATTTATTTTATTTTTTATTTCTCTCCAAAATATCTTCTCACTATATTTCTCCTCTCTCCCCCCCTCTCTCTATCTCTCTCTATCCTTATCTTTTGATCTTCTCTCCCTTTGAAGCTAAACTTCACCTCGTCGTACCTCTATGACTCTGTTCTGTTTTCTCTCTTGTTCTCAAGCCTGGAGGTCAAGCAAAGGGGAGCCAACCTCCTGACTTACGTAATCTCATCGCCGATGTAATTATCGCATAGCTATATACATACATAGTTAGTAGTTACTCTGCATTATTATACCATATAAGGGCGAGGCATCATTTTATGTCAAGAATAAGCCTTGAAATATTAGTGCATGTGGGAGATAAAACCAAGATTGAATCTCAGTTCAACATTAATCATTAAACTGTAATTAAAACTCGAATGAAAACTGCTTTTTTGTATGTACCTACTTTATTCATCTTTTTTATTATTACGTAGATAACTCTCCTCAAGTTTCATTTCTTCACCAACTTGTGGGCAACACAATCAATCATTCAAATCATATTCGTATTTGATGTGATCTATTTATGCAAAAATGTCAAGAATCTAGTTAAATTAATTCAAATATTCAAATATTCAAAGTGCTTGTAAAAATACAATCTCCAAGAAACCGAAGGAAACTTTACAAATAAGATTTCAATGTTATCTACATGTGAAAACTTGAGTATTAGAAAATATCTCATTTTTGATAATCGCAACCATTTTTTTAATTACTGCAAATATTTATGTACTTCTTCCATTTATTCTCTATGTAAACTGTCAGTAAACAATCTGCCATAAATTAAAAGATTTTCTCCTAAACTTACCATCTGAACCAGTTCTGAACTTTCCACTAAAATGCCAGAGTTAATACAAAAATTCATGCAGTCCAACCTTATGATTTTTATCACCACAGATTGTCTTGGTTAGAATTAATACAAATATTACAATTTTCAACATTATTTACAAATATAATTTCTAACTGCTACAGGATTTCGAACCTATATATGCACCTATCGGAAGCCTTAACCATTACCCTATTCTATAATTAGAACTCAAGACAAAATTGTCTGATAGAAGGTGAAGCTCAACAAAACTAAAACAAGTCTGTTTTAAAGGTTTCTTTTCAATAAAATTATAATTATATTTTTAAGGCAAATATATTTAAAATATTTTATTTTTATTTGATGAAATAAGTTGTAGACTATATTAACATCTTTTTAATTGTTGTAACGCAAAGTAAAGAACAATTTTCACGATGGTTATACTTAGTACTTACTGTCTCATTATTTTCGAAAACGTCGACAACAATTTCTAAATTAAAAAAAAAAGAACTCTTTTTGTACGAGTGGCGGCCAACTTTCTGCGGTTCTGCCAGTACTGGGCGAATTACTGATTATGTGTACTGCTCAACAGTAATGGGCCATTACTGCGCCGGTGGTGAACTGGATTACAGAAATTTCAACCTGAGATATTTGTACAACCTTCGTGAAAAATTATTGTTATGTCTCCTTGGCTTTGCTTGTATGATTCATTATACCATTAGCAAAGTCATATAAACGCATTCCCAAGTGAACATTGTTCATCGAATTGTAAATACAGCTGTTTTCGTGGTGGATTGAGACAAAGTCAATGTTTTCCATCGAGTTGACTAATGTCTGACACAATTTGATGTTTCCATAAGTTTTTGTTCCCTATAATTATTCATTTAACCCTGCATAAACTTGTCGAAACTGCTTCAAACGTTAATTACTTGTTTTTCTTCTCTCTTACAATGAAAGAAAAAGGAATTCATGAAGTAGCAAGATTTCGAAGATAAAAATAGAAAATAGATTGCCTTTCACAAATGGAACAGTTTTCACAAGTTTATTATCACCCACGAGGGAAAGGTGGAACCACTTCTATTTTTATCGCAAGATTAATAAGATTTCTTCGCAGAGAAAAAGTGTTTAACTCTCCTTGACTGGAACCTTGACTTTCTTTGAATTACATTTTAGGAAAATCCATTATTCCATAAATTCACTATATTTTTGTACAGACTATATTCGCCTTGAAATATGGTTACGATGAGGTTATCACTGCTTACACGTTTTTTGATAACCAAAGTTATCAACGAGACAATGATGACTCTTGTTTTCATCGCTCAGGACATTTTATTTATTGGAAAATTTCGCAAGATTGCAAATTGGCAAGATCGCGATATTTTTGTGATCTTTGCCTCGAAAATGTGTATTGGCGACGAAAATATCTCAGAAAATATTCATTAATTTTTCTTCATTTTCTTGTGGTTTTTGATACATCTATAGACAATAGATTATAATAGATTATAGAGACATCAGGAGACACAAAGTCTGTTGTCACGAATTCAATATCATTTCTTGAATCTTGATATAAAATTGGAATCGTAGACAAATAATTTCTCTGTCGAAATTTTCGGGTTCAAGTTCTTAGGTAAACCAATAACAAGTACATCACCTCTTAATATATATATATACCTTACAATGTGACAACATTCTTCAACAATCATAATTTTTCAGGTGGGATTTTCCCTTAGCAGAAAAATACTTCTATTTTACGTACACCTATACATTATTTGACACAAAAGCTACATGCATGTGCAATGGGCATGTATTTCACACATATCGTGTTAAAAGATTACTGTCGCAAATATTTACGGTTTTCGAGACTTTTCGAGTATTTTCTTTATCAGCGGTGAAAAAAGACAAGGTATATAAATGTGTGCTTTGAGAAAATGTGACTAATGCGATAAGAAAGGAATTTAGAGAGAATGATAAAAGTATAAAAATGGACCTAGTAATTTGAATCGATTATTAGCATATTAAGATAGTCTCAATTGAGATTACCTCTTTAAATATTTGCTGTGCGGAATGAATGTAAATTTATAATACAATACTATGATTCTTAACAGATTAAAAAGTAATCAACTTTTATTGTAAAGACCTTGATTTATTTTTATCTTTTATTTGTGGAATCATAAAACTATGACAAATAAAGTGAGGGATATTGGTATTGATATGTATCCCCATACGAATAAGTATTTAGATAATTCTGCCAGAAGAGTTTCAGTTATTCAAGAAGGAAAATTTTTTCATTTTTAAGTTCTTCAAATTTTCCGTTTCCTTTATGAAAATCTATTGCTAACGTCTATTGTATTGGCATTGCAAATAAACTTTCCTAAAGGAAATCAAGTCCATTTGACCAAAGTGTATTTACGTCAGAGACACTGAACGGGATAAACATCATTTGGGCGTTAGTTCATTATTAATCACTAATTTTAAATGAAGAATTATTGTTATTGTGGAATATTTTTTACAGAGGATATCAAGGAAAGCCTTTTTCCATATTTGCTGGTGACTGTTGACTCATTTATACAACAGAATTTTGTCAAACTATATATATATATATATATATGTATAATTTAAACTTTTATTTTTATTGCTTCATATATTATCAGATATTTGGTAAACTTTAATACCATTCGGAAATGAATAGAAGAAGTTTTCGAGGAAGTTTTACTATTGAAGACGATCAATTAATTTTTTCCACCCCTGTTTTAGTTAATACAGAGCCATATATGTAACTATTATAAACGTTGCAAGAAAAGTGTCATTTTGATATTTATTAGTGAATGTATTGGTTTCGCATAATGAAGTGTATATCTATTGTTTTCTTGACCTAGCGACCGTTTTATATAAGTTCAATGTGGTGCAAGCCATGTCCCATATTATCATCTCGTTTACCCTTGGAGATGAAACAAAGTTACTCAAAGTAAGCAGAAGACATTACAAAGTATACTGCATTTAAATTTCAGTGTATCAAAATATATTATTATAAAATTAAGAAATTGCACTAATATTCTAAAACGATTTGTATATGAATAAGGTATTCATTTTTTGTTTCAGGTGAGTTCAAATTCTTATATTATCAGTCGGCAAAGCGGTACTTGTGAGTACAACTATACATATCTTCAATTTTTAAATTTTTCTCACAAAATAATACTTTTTTATTGACCATAGTAAGGGAATCATGTCTCTGATAAATATATATATTTTTCGCTGGGGAATTCCATTCGTTGAAAGGATCGTAATTTACTAATTATTGTTAATGATGCATCCATTGACGATAAATGGTGCAGGCAATCTATATTGTTTGGATTGTTTGTTACGACACATGCCGAAGCGAGTTTACTAAATGTACGGAAAAGTTTCTGAATCGATTTTAAAAGTTTAATATACGACTTGTTTTCTTAACATTGACAACACACTGGTTATTAATTGTTGATATAATGTTTCGATGTATACATAATTTGGGTAGGCTTTTTCATCAAAAGTAATAAAAAATAAAATATACTAATAAAAAATAAGCTAGAAAATGTGAACTTAGAATCAGAAAGATAGAAAAACAGACTCGGATAGATTAAAGACCTATCATAAAGCAAATAATCTTGAAGTAATATATCAAGGAGAAGTATTTTCGACTCTCTGGAAAAGTGATTTCAATGAATAAGACTTTTATTACAACACAAGATACCATTGTTCGCCATCCGAAAATCGTTAGGCCTACAATTAATGAATATGGCGGATTCATTGTTCCACAAGAAGTTTCTGCGAGTGTTGATGGAACAAAGAACACAGGTTTCCCGGACCCTCGAGGGGTATATTTCAGTATATTTCCACTGGGGGATGGCCAAATCCTTGCAGCATCCGGCAGGCTCCTCTGGAAAATTTCGTTGACTGAGCTAGGACTACCCTGAACAAAGAGTAGGAAAGCCTTAGCTCAGAAAAAAATCTATATTCAACCCTCCTCTCTCACATTCACTCACGACCGAATATACGTGCAAGTGACATAACAAAAGCAGCAAGAAAAAATTCTACTTGGGCTAGCCCTCGCGATCAGTGCTACTTTTGGGACAGACTTCTTTTTGCTGATGCCTTTGTTAGAAGATGTTATGTTTGTCGCTTATATACGTAGAATCAAAGGCAAAGGGTGAGCTCATTGCGTAAAAAAATATGGCTTAAATGAACTGTGCTAATAATTCGTCACGCTTGTTCTCTTGAAAAGGTGACCGTGGTTTTTTCTTGATAAATTTGCTTGACGTGACAGGTAACAACAACCGATTTTATACACATAATCGTTACATTAAATCGTTTTTTTCCATTTCTATTGGATAATTGGCGACTATCAATAGTTTCAAGCGAGAACTTCTGATGCCATGATAAATATGGTGTACAACTATACTCATTAGTTGACCACCAGTTGATGAGCCACAACCACAAATGAGTAGTTGTACCATATTTTACTATTTCTTCAAAATCAGTTTTCAAGGTCTATATCTTATGTTATACCTGGGCAGAAAACTGGGTGAACGAACCTTTTGACTACAAAAGGATCGTAATAGCGGTTTTCGATAAAACCAGGTCGCACAATATATGTGCTGTAAATAGTGTAAGAGCGATCGACGGGTAGTGAAAATGCCTGGGGAGAGAAAATAACGCACTTGCGAAAACAAACTTTCGGTATATAACGTCGCACTTTTAAAGCCGCTGTGTAAACTGTAAAATAATGATGAAGCTGCTTTTGACATGAACTGACAATTTTCCACTTTTTTGGGACAAATTTGCGGGCAAATTTTGGGAAAATTATCGAAAAATTGTAGTCGCATCTGTGTTTCAAAATCTACTTTGCTGTTTCTCTTTGTCTTCAGAAACGTGAACAATTGCACGTAATCAAAATAGGTGTCGAGAATTTCAACACAATTAATGAATAATTAAATTTTCAAGAACAAAGTTGGTGTCTTGGTTGAACCTGACCTCGAACGATGCCTGTGTTTGAACTATAGAATAATTATAATGCAGCTAGATCTCGATCGTTGCGTCAGCGATCAATTTGTGCAATCATTATTCCAGCATTAACACCGTCGATAGCAGATGTTGGAAAGGAGGTCTTCGATCAGGTATATCAGATTTATTAAAACCACAATTCTCCATTTTTCGCCAACGCAACACCTTCGACGAAGAATAAATTTGTTTCGAACCAAGATATACGTATTATTAGAGTCCCACTTGATTTCTATTTTCATTTTATCGATTTAATGCTAGAGCTACAATCTTATCCTATTGTGAGAAAAATTGAAACGGATTGATCTACCATAAAAAAAATGTAATTGTGTCATAAATATTTCAACTGCATTCTGAATGTATGAAAGACCCCAAGAAGGGAGTGAAGAACTCTTAAAAAAGGACAAGGGGAGAGAAAAGACGCGGAAAATGAGAGGGAATAAAAAGTGGGACAAAGAATACGAGATGTGTAGGTTTACAGCTTCGGAACAGTGATTAGAACTCAACAACTGGGGTCAATGCTCCATTTTGCACGCAACAGTGATTCTTACATCGATTTTTGCATTAAAGTTTTTAGTTCAGGCAGTTAGAATAAATGTTTATAGCTGCTTACTTTATTATTAGTTTTTTTCATCGTTGGAGTTGTATATGTATGTAAGTTTTCTGATAGTCAGTTCCTGTCGAGAAAGTAAAGCGAGGTGACTAAAGTTCAGTATTGTGGATAAAAGTTAAGATCTGTATCTCGAATTTTTCTACTTTTGATTTTCTACTTTTAAATTTGACTGTCCCGTCCATATAATACTCCAAAAGCAGACAAAAAAAGACATATTTATTTAGATCATTTTTACTCTTCTCTGATAAGGTTTATTAGCAAGCGACTGTTTACTGATTTATTATGATACTCATCGCTTTAATGTACAATTAAGATGAATTATAAATAAAGCAATAGAGAGATAAATTTCCATAAAAGCGGTTAAGAAATAATAACCGAAAATTGAATAAGTAACGATTCAATCTTGTTTTAAAATGATGAGGGTGTGTTTGCTGTCTTGAGATAACGTCGTTCGTAGTCTTATCTGAAATGCGATGTTTGCATGTTGTATTAGCCTGGTGCATTACTAGTTGCTTAGTCAACAAGGAAGTTTGAAAAATAATGCAGTATTCAACGATAGTTACGCATGGAACAATAGTCTTATCCATCCAAATTAAAGAAATATACAATTTGCAACTGATTATATTTGTCGATGGACTGTTACATCTATTTGTAAAGGCTGACGAAAGACACTTGTTCGTTGCATCAGTCGTCCGATAAAATGACCTTATATTTTTCAACGTACTGCTTAATAATCATGTTCGGCTAGCCAAATCTAATTCATCTGATTGACCTACATGAGAACGTTCTTCAATAATTTCTGAAATTGTTCTGAAAGAACTGTGTTCTCTCGACTTTGCCAGTTCGACTATGTTGCTGATCAAACGACAAAGTCGGAAGATCCTTGCTACCATTTACCGTTGATAGCACCATATCTTTTAATTTTGAGCATCAACTGGTTGTGTTAAAAGCATTGAT
>JAUESI010000035.1:4227586-4253561 GCA_032275145.1 Synergus laeviventris
TTCCATTCCAAATTAAAAAAGCGAGAGGAAAATATTATAGATTGGTTAAAAACTTTCCAAGGTATGGTACCTTCGTTGCTTAGGAAACGTAAATACAAAACAAAAGAGAATTTAAAAATAGTAGACTGTTTGCGTTTCATGTTGCCAATCACTTTTATAAAGTAATTTTCGTAAAAACGTTGGGAACTCTAGTTTCTTTACTTAATTGAATGTAACTTGATAACTTTATTTACAATTTATTTAATTGAATCTGCTCGCAAATGTTATATTTCCTATTCACCGTTCGTCCATATTTCCTTATACATCTGGGTGCCGTTCGATTTTTATAGGTCGTGGGCTAGGTGAAAAAAGAAAGAGTATTAAGTCGAGAAAGCTATAGGTCAACGCCCTGTTCCTGTTTATAAATTTGGTTTTCTTTCTGGTTTCCTTCCTTTCATTCTTGTTATTTTTCGCCGAGTGTAGTCCTGTATAGTTGTATATGTAGCCCTCACCCTCTTGGGCCATAATTCGTGTGAATCACGATTCATTGAGTCCCTCGCGGTCGTAAACGCCCTTTATCTACCATTCTGCTCCAGGAGAGCAGGCTTTTGCGATTCTCTTGCTACATAACACATAACCTACCACCCGTATATTAGATGCCTAACCTAGATCTAGTTCTTGTGCGTGAAAGCGAATAAGGGATGAAGCGAAGGATATGATGGAGTATATCAGTACGTGATCGCTAATCTGCCTTTGTTGGAACGTCCAATGCTTTTTCACTTAAACTCGAAACAATTCACGCAACTCTTGAAGATTAAAAATGCTGAGAATATTTTCTTTGTTCCCAGATTGATTGCGTCAATTGCCTGTCCATTATTCAATTACACTTTTTATCCTGTTCATCATTTTCTTTGCTTCAATAATCTCTTCCGGCTTAAAAATTAGGGTTTATTGTGAAGAGAAAGAAGCTTGGTAAACACAATCCTCAGAGTGAAGAAGAAACTTCTATATTGCCGAGGATAATTGTCTTATTTCAAAACGTCTCTACTCTCTACAGTGAGTTTATTTCCAAGCCACTCTTGAATCTTGCGTTTTGAAGATAGAATTTATAATGCAAGAATCTCACAATTGCCGGATGCGATAAATTTGTAAGAAGACCATGCAATAAAATTTTACTAGTTTCCTTTCAGAGATTTTTCGAAGGCGTTAAAGTCGATTTTATCGGAGATGTCGCTCCTTCTGCAGCTTGAGGGGTGTTAAGTTAACGTCTATTAAAGTGAGTGCACGTGCCTGGGCCTATTTTTGTTGAAAAGTAATAAAAAAATCATAGCTCACCTTGTGCTTATCCATAAAACGTAACGTACGTTGACATTATGCCTTAAGCGCAACTTCGAATGCGTGTCTTGGTCCTTTATTACGCTGTTGACATATGGGAAGCATTACTCTTGCACCCTGCTTTTCGGTGGTTGCTTTCGCTTGTGGCGATAGTCGTTCTGGGCTCCTGGGGGTTGCTGAAAGTGAGATTCTTTGTGCCACGCGATCTTTACAATTTACATCATTCTTGACGTTTACTCTTTCTCCCTCTTGCATTTGTACTTCCTTATTTCCTTCTTTGTTTTTTCTTCCTGTACCTTCTTCCTACCCTCTTAACTCTGATCGTACATCTCTTTTCCGCTTGTATTGGCAGCGACTATCTATAAGGGCATAAATTTGTTTTACGCATCACAAACGCAGAAGACTAAACACTCCTCTGTTGCACCACATAAGAGATGAGAATACAAAGGCTCTGTTTTTAGCTGACGGGGAAGCTCAGGTGAACCATTTATCACTCACAATATAAAAATGTATGAAAAATATAGGCATCGAAGATAAATAGAAAATATTGATTTAGAGACAATTTCAAATTATAAGCTGTCATTATAAATTCAGTTTACTACTTATCAGAAAACGTCAACGTCAAGGGTCAATGGCTGCAGAGAAACAAGCGCATTTCTCTTATCACAGAAATGCTTTCACTATGCAAAGTGCTTAGGATCAATGGAAAATGACAAGATATCCATGTAGTAGAACTTATGAGATCTTATTCTGAATGGCGTTGAGCGCTATTTTTACACGAAAGCTAATATTGCATATTGCACTGGCAATGCTAATTTCTTGCGCAAATGCACCCCTTTTTTTTTGCTTAATTTTACATGAATCCAGAGACCAAGAAAACGCGACACTCGTCATGAAATAAGAACCTGTATCTTAAAGACGAAGTGAGTGGCGATATCTTTTCTCAATTACGTCACTTTTGGACTACACCTTGTTTTCGAAGCTGCTTGAAAAATATCAAGTAACCTATTCCACCTACAATAATATATCTTTGAACCTGAAACCAGCATCCAGTCTTGAGATTGTCACGTAGAAGTCGTAGAACAAATTATCTTCGTATTCAACAATTGTTACGTAATGTAGAGTGGGTCAAATGAATTTATTGACGGCCGCGAAGTGAAGCATGACTTTATTATATTCCTTTATATAAATACGAATACATATAAGTACATATGTACATTAAGAAGAATATTTTTAGAAAATATTTTTAGATCGCGGCTTCAGCTGCTAAAGCTTATATTTGCACGAATGAGCCACGTGGATTTGATAAAATGTTTAAGGTGTTCCAGCTGTGTCAGCTGAGATAGCTTCTTCTCAAGAGGAGATAAGAGGGTTTGTCGAGATGATTTATTGTACAAATCGACATGCTGTTTTGACCAATGTAACATTTTTTCAACGTCAGGTATAGATGTCCCAATTACTCACTGATCGCGATCCCAATATTTAATGAAATTTTATTTTCGGGGTGCATCCATAATTTTTCTATGAAGAATTGGTTTCGGTAGAATCGATACCATCCTAGTTTTTTTTTATAAATGGCTAGTTTGATGAAAATAAATAATAACACGAGAAAAATTGGCCAAAAAAATATGAAGAATACAGTTATGAGACGTAAAAGAATCACCTGAAAAGGGAAAAGTGATTGATGAGGTAAAAGTTGAATAAGAGTGGATAACATACATATTCATTGATATTGAACTCCCAAGGATTCTATTCATCATCAGAATTTTTCCTTTGTACCTATTCTTTATTCTTCTCTTTTATAGAATCACAAAAAAATCAAAAAAATATTATTTAAAATTAAAATTTATTGTTATTTTGTATTTTCTAGTTATAGTAATCAGTTACACATTTTAGCAAAGCTTTTTTGTGACGTACACCTTTGTGGTCACATAATCATATTTTCTTCATTTTTGCTATTTATAAACGGTGCTCATATATACTTCATTATGTATATCATTTTACTTTTAGCTTTATCTTTAGACATAATTTAGTATCTTGCTTTATATTAGCATTAGATTTGTAGCAAAGAGTTGACGCCCCAGATACTTATCGGTGAAACGAGTGACAAATACTTGAGTGTGTCCGATCATAAAGTTTCAATTACATAAAGATTTCATGTAATCACTTGTCTGATGTTCATGTGACCTACAAAATTAGAAGGGGTAACTACCTATCTCTGAAAATACTCTCTCAATCTCGCCAATTCAAATGCAGAGAGTGACACAACAAGCTGTAATAAATTTTCATAAAGTTATTTTCAAGTAAGTAAATATTTTATCATTCATTTTAATGAAAACATATTTACTTTCAGTCTCGTCAGAAGGTGTCATTCTTTATATGATTTGATATGCTAAAGGATTAAAAAGCCGAAAATCTGAACAATTGTTTTGTACTTTCACAACTTTTGCATCGTCTGAGTTGTTTAAAAACAATTTTATGGGTGGTAGACTATAAGAGTCTAAAAATTTAAACTCTAATTTTTGTCTCAAAATGAGATTAAAATTATGCAAAGACTTTGCTTAATTTTCAAGATTTCCCGACTAGATAACCACAATTTTGCAAGAAAGGAGTTTCACAGCAGAACATGTTTTCGGATGCACTGGTTAGAACATCCATAATAACTTAAGAAGTCCAGAGAGATTGGTTCTGAATGTTTTTTCATGAAACTAATTTTGCAGGAAAGAGTATATAGTTTATAGTTTTTATAAGGAGCAGAGAATGATTTCCGCGTGGATGAGTGAACTTTGAGAAAGATAGCTGCCAACCAGTTAATTTCTATACAAGCCTCCTGGACTTCACTCAAACTCAATCTCGAATGAGTCATGTCGGGTCAGTGAACATGTGTGTCAGGCTGCATTTGTGATCGCCATAATCATAACGAAACATAATCATCCTGAGATTGTCTAAGACGGTTCGCTTCAATATTTTCAATCAACTAACTTTCTTTTCCGTTGTTTTATAGTCGTAAATACCAGATTCCACTTTTCACATAAATAAAAATAATTTATTTATTTCCTATTTCGGATAATATTGCGGATTGATTGAGATTGCTTTATTTCTGGATAGAAATCAGATGAATCGCAAAGATTACGTCTAAATTCCGGATCTGTTTGTATTAATTTACCCGAAACTAATTCGGAATTTGTCAAAACCAGGTGAGACTATAAAGCGCTATAGTTGAGATACTTACCCAGTTTATACAAAGTATCTTACATTCCGCTCAAAAGTATTAAATAGCAATTAGTAGAAAGTAATTATAGCGTGAATAGAAATCAATAGATATATTTTAGAACTTGAAACATTTGAATATTTTCACGTGAAAACATCGTGTACGTCACATTAATCGTATCTTCAGATTGTATAATAATACTAATTTAGGTCACAGGTGTTTTAGTCTACTTCTAATCATCTTCGAAATCTCTGAGTGACAGAATTGTTTCAAAATTGTTTAATATCCACATTAAGAAGGAAACCTTCAGACAATACGATATTGATTATTGGATGAGAGGTTGAAGTCATTTTCATCAGTGAATATAGTACATTCTGTCAACTTCTGAGTCTTTGTTCTGACCCTTCTCAGTATCGAACAGCATCTGACTTTCCCTTGCTTCCGATATGTGTAAGTGAAAATCCTGAACTGCCACCAAGCGTGTTACTGGCACGTGCACATCCATTATATCTTTCTTTGTGTAAGTCGACGGATCCTTCCGTTGACAAAGAGGGATTGCATCTCTTCCGACAAAAGAAAAATATGACGCCAAGGTCCTTTACCTTATCTTGAGTATTTGCGTGAAGTTGACGTTGTCTTTGACTCATTACTGTAAAATCACTTGCCGTGCATATTTCAGTTTAAGTGAATTTTTGTGTCAGAACGAATTGACAAGGTGCAGAAATAAAGGATCAAACATGTGTGGATAAGTTTTGCAACCTTGGTGCACCTATTCTCACCTCTTTTGTATAATATTCTCATCAGGTAATATTTTTTCGTGAGAGTCAAAAAATTGTCTGCTTTTTCATTGTTACTTACAAATGGTTTTTATTGTAGCGGTCACGTAGATCTGCACGTGGTGGGAAAGCAAATATCTGATTGAGGATACGGAAAAGGGACGGCAGCTACATAGCTACTATCGATTCATAAGGAAGAAAGAATTTTTAGGGGAGAGGGAAAATTCCCTTCAGGGTAGCTATTTCCATAGCGTTTTCAATTTTTCATTTATATACGATTCCTGGACAATTGTTGAATTGTTACCAAAATCGCACGCCTGGGACACAAGAAATTAATGATCTCTTATCCTGAAGCCTATTTGTGGCTGATTTGACAAAGAAAGGCAAAGAATTGGCTCTTTTATATAGGTACTAAACGAATATCAAAATATATTTAAAAATATCAATGCAGAGTTCGAAAAGGACAAACATGGCAAGATGTGAATCTGAATTATTATATAGTAAACGAGAGTTTATTCATGGATTTTAGAACGCAAATTACGAATCTTGAGAAATTTAATGAAAGACTGATAAACTACATTATTTGAAAGCAAGGTATGAACAATGAGGTATTTATAGAATACACTTGGGGTCGATGAGACTTTATCGATAATAGTCCGTCTTTGACATCTTTATGTTTGAAAACTCCGACTCGTCATGAGACCAAATGATCAGTTGCAGACGTTATTTGTCGGATCGTTAATGTATGTAGTAATAAAAGTGTTTATTTTTAAACTCTTCTCATTTTTATACTGTGACACTTATCTTCCTATATTGCAGTGCATATACACTTTATCCTGTATTCCCTTTTATTTATTTCCTCTATAGAGAGTCTGGCTTATTCTTTAATCTCTGCATTTTTTGTGCTTTTCAATCGTCGAGTGATGTACAAGTCTTGAACAGAAGTGAAGAAGTGCGAGAGTGCACTGACCGTTTGATCCCATTAACCTAGGGGCTAGTCTCGGAGTCAGTGGACAAATCTATCCAGAAATTACACTCTGAGAATTTTTTATATTATAGTTCTAGGGTAATTGGTACAGTGATTGGCCACTTTTTGCAATATTGACAAGTCAAACTTATAATAAAAAGCGTAGAGTGTGAAGAACAATCTTGTACGGTTTATTAATATTTTTATTTTTCAATGTCTCTTAATTACGTTTATTTAAAGCAAATGGCCAATTATTGAGGGGTGGCCAACCATTACCCTATTGAAAAAAAATCTGAAAGTTCAAATTCTTTTTGATCTAAATTTCTTTTTATCAACAGCGTCTTATCGGAATTATAAAAGTATTCTGAAAGTGAAATAAAGGTCAAAGATAAAGAAATTGTCGGATGCATAGAATATCTATGGAAGTTATTATATTAGAGAAAATATAGGATTACATTTATCAAGAAAGTCTTTGTCCTCTTTATGAAATACTACACAGCTGTTCTTATCAAGTATATTTTTTTGACCATCTGTAACTTTTTCAAATAGAGTCTAGGCATTGGAGTGTTAAAAATAACCTCCAGATAAGGAAGTACTTTTTATCAGTAAAAGTGCAAAGAACTGCTTAAGTATTTTAAAACTAAAATAATTAAGACTGGAAAATTTGCTACAATAAAATTGAGGTTTCAAGAGCAAAAGTGGGCTACGAAAATAACAAGGGCAAATGGTCAGTGCACAATGGTCCACATATATGCAGAATAACGCATCTTTTATTGGATGAGGTCACGTTAGGATAAAACTTGGATTGCTACCAAGTGTACGTGACGTCATGAAAATATCTCAGATTCAGAAATGTAAACTTCAAACATATTATCTCTGTTATATCTACATGCATTTTTATTAAAACTAATTAGATCATTCTTTCTTATAGCATGGATTTTTACTCCGAGATCTAACATACACGTCTCAAATAGAAATGAGCATTTCCTTATTTATATGGTTGCGAAGGCCTTTTCGCAATCACATTCAAGTGGAAAAGAAATAGAGAATATATATGTAAAATGAGTGTTTACTTGATTACAAGTTGATTACAAGTTACACATCAAGTTATATGGTTATATTCTAGAGAAGGGTTTGCAGTGTAGGTGATGCGCAACATTGATATCAAGGTGATTTTACTTCTTTCTGGTTCAAGAACTTGGGACCTTTTTACATCACGAAGGAAAACAAGGGTTGATTCTTTTTGTCAGATGTCGAAATCTATTGAGACCAGTAGGTTTTCTTTGTCTTCCAAAGGCAGAAGGAAATAAAGAGGCTGATGTTAAGGGGAGAAAAAGAAAAAGGCTTTCCTCTACGTTTCCGGGGGTTGCTTCTTCGAAATAGCTCTTTGTTCGAGGATAGAATTCGGAGAAGTTCGTCACACTACCCTCGATTCGAGGTTTCCTTACGCAGGACTCAGGGGAGGCAAAAAATTTTCGTTGATTTCACTTCGATTTTCTAATAGCTTTTGTAGTTTTGTAGTTCCTTTCATCGTTTTCTTTTCATTTCTCTTCTAATTGTACTTCATGTTTCTATAAGAGGGAATATTCGGGAATTTTCAGACATTTCAATTTGGAGTTGCTAAATTTGTAATTCACGAAATATTATCTGAAAACTGCGTTGATGGAATTGGCATCAATTGAAAATTACGAAAGCCACCGTAAGAGATTTTTGTAATTCATTTTCTTGCTTCGTGCAAGATTTCCGTATATTTATCATTATCTGTTTGATAAATCAAATTGATTCGAACACCGCACCGTCACCCGTGGTGGAAAACCGGTAGTCGTTCATGCTTGCTCCAGAGATCATATAGTTCCTCGTGTCAGTGCTTCTAATACTCTTTGTTAGTCTATGTCTTTGCTACGGTTAGTACAACACTTTTGTCGCTAAGGCATCAACAGTCAGCTTTTCCAGGAACGTATCCAAGTTTTTCAGATCCCTTAGAAAATAATGAACTGTTATTTTTTCATTATAAAAACTGTTTAAAACCACAGTTATCAAATTCAATAGCGCAGCAATTTCAAAATTAATTCAAGAAGCAGGAATCCTAGAAGATTCATGCAGAATATTTCTAAGATATTTAGATGGAACATCCGATTACCTACAAAAATTTTGATGATATATGTAATAATCTGTAATCTTATAAGAAAATGGTCAATAAGTTATTTAAGGCAAAGAAAAGCAACGACAAAAGTTAACTCTTATCTTTGCCTTGAAACTCCATTCCTAATATATACTTGTTTTCACAACTTTAGCACTACCACTTCAAAATTTTCCAATGTGAATTCCAAGTTGACACGAGAGGCACTGATTGCATCAGAAAATTTTTATCGTTTTAATATCGATTCCGATGTTAAAATGAATGACATAAAAATTATAAAAGTCTGAAGCAAAATCATATTGTCATCAAGTTGTATCAGCTTCGTACGTACTCTTACAATTCTGAAGGTTCTGAAGGTTCTGAAGCTTCAAAATAAATGAACATTCTTAATTCCCTTTATATATTGTATTATTTTCAATGACAGTGAAATAATATTTCATTATTGTTTCTTATAGTTTAAGAAGCAATCAGTACACGTTAATTTGAACGTGGTTGTTTATTTAAAGAATCCGTGTACAATAATTTAAAGGGTGCCATTCAATTATGAGAATCATTTGAGCAATTAAAGTGTGCTGTAATCTATATAGAAGGGAAAAGTTATCAATATGCGATAGTTTTTTGTACTTTGTACTTTCGCTACTTTGTAATGCAATGCACACATTTTTGTATGCTTTCCATGAAATAAGCAATTTAAATGAGGAAATATATTTTTCTAAACAGCAGATGATGCAAAATACAAAATTGGCATGATATTCTTCATAAATCTCTTCTGGCGATACGAAAATGAAAACTTGAATCTGTAACTACCGCAGTGCAGTTGCATCACTAGTAATTGAAATCTCTAAATTAAATGATAATTTTTTTCGGTAAGATGGATGCATCATGCAATTTTTCATTGGGAAATCATCATTTGAAGAGGGTAGGGGCTAAGAAAATTCAGGTTACACCCCTCCTTTTACCGTACCACGATCTCCCCACCAGTTTTGCCAGTTCCACCACCACTTGAATAGCAGCCAGATGATCGCACGAGAAGCCAGTTCATGCGTTCTTTCAAGCTTTCAATGCTTTCAGCCCGTCAGTTAGCAACCGGCACTCTTTCAGTGTAGGTGTTTGTGACATTAGGAACTCTTTGTAATGTTCAATGTTGCTTGAACTTTTTTCCTAACACTATTTTTCAATTAGCTTCTTTTCAATTAACTTCTTTTTAATTCTTTCGCGAGTTCGGAGTGAAGAGTAGAATTATTGTTTTTCGGTGGTTATGAAAAACAAAGTGAAAATAGACGTGACACTTTGTGATATAAAAGTAGAATATGACTGGTAATTTACTGCTTGTACATTTGAAAAGTGAAAAATTTTGGACGTCAATTGTCCTGCAATTTAAGACTTGATAAATAGCGAAGGGTAACGTCTTAATCATCGAAAGTCATCGAGAAGCAAATATTTTCAATTTTCGGTTTGCTGATTTGTGCAAATAGTGTGTAAATTTATCATCCAAGATTCCTGTGGCAAACGAGCCAAGTAACTACCCGGAGGCGGGTACGGAAGCCAATCTCGGAGGAGCCAGCAGTATGGGACAGATTTCTAAGGATGTAAGTTACTACTTCTTGTCTTCAGGTTTAAGTGTTCGTAATTGATGGCAATTTTATTTCAACTGGCAATTTTCGCGAAAAGACATCCAGTGCTTCAAAACCCTTAAGTATCGGAACCAAGTATCACAATTGTTATTCTGGATCATTTTGGAAGATATTTCGTATTTCTGAGGTATTTTTTTTTTACCAAAAAGGAAACGAAAGATCAACACTTGGTCGTTAAGTTTACACGGAAGTAACCTTCGTTGAGCGGCTTAAAATATGTAAATGAGTAGCGCTTCCTGAAGTCCTTTTTCATTATTTAAATTAAGTTGGGAGTTTAAATTGAACCTGCTTCTTCTAAATCTTAAGTATATCTCATTGTCATTACCGGCACTTGTCGTCAAGTAGTCTATAGAATTATAGCACTGAAACGTGTCTTGGCTCGTTCGGGGATGATACTAATTTGAGTCATGACTAGGTCGAGTGAGCACTGAATAATGAGCATGCTTGTCATTTCCTTTCTTCTAGATAATAAGAATCAGAAACCAAAGATAAACTATTATCCAAGAGGCAGACAAATGACTGGACATGGTGTAATTCCTTAACTATAATTTAAAAGGATGGATGCACTTAAAACGTAGGGATTGACTCTTCCAAATAAATCGCTCGAAATTGAATTTTAATCTTAATACCATTTTTGAAGGATATTTTCCAACAGAAAAAGTCCATGAAAAAAATCTAGTTAACTATTTATTGGATCAACTCATATATAGGATTATTTTTTCTCGGTCAGTGTGTCATTTAGATAAACTGCTGTATAGATCAACAACGTATTGAGAGTTGCAGTACTTGCTAATTAATTATTTCTAATTAATTTCATACTGTGACATCATGCAGTTTTACGTCACAATTACATTGAGAAATGTTCAGCAAAGAGCTTCTTGTTCGAAAAGTGGAAACGATATTGCATTTTACGATCCTATTCTAAAAAGATCACATATATCTTTAGAAAAGTGCTGTAAGAAAAATTGGAGTAGAAATTATTTGGAACATGTAAGGGCATTGCGGGATGAGTTTTTGAAAAGGGAATGCGTATTTCAGCGTAACTTATATAGAAATAGGGTAAGTAAGTTTTTCTTCTTGTGCACGATTAATAGTCTCTCACGAATAAATAATCATGTCCCTTATATTCAGAGAAAACTTACCCTTTGCAGAAAAATGCTTTGATGTTATCAGATTCACCTGCGCTGAAAACGAGACTGCTTCGCAAATGATTTATTGCTCTCTTAAAAGAAAATCTGAATAATAAACCTTTGCTCTACTGAACTTTTTTTCTTAATCATAAGTTGTTTTTGTTAATAAATTAACAGGGAATAATAAATTACAATCATACGAGAAAAACCCGTACAAGTTAATTTAAGTATTTCCATATTTATAAATAATGTAGTTATATATACAGTAAGAAAGTGACGAGAATTCAATTTTATTTATTCTGTGAAATAACCGGTTTGAAGGACCTCATTCTGCTGTCTTTCACCAAGAACCATCAAAGCTTTAATTGCTTCTTCTGTGTTCATCACAGTGTGTTTACTGTTTAATTTACATCTTTAATTTACATCTTTAATTTACATCTTTAATTTTCATAAAATCTTTAAAAAGTTAATTAAAAAAGCATACACGAATTGTCTCATCGATATTATTTTTCAAAAATCATTATCAAGTAAGGTTTCTTTGTTCACTGATATTCTTCGTGTTTACATAAAAAGTCAATCATTTGAGGGTTGTTGCAGCAATCTTAAGATATCAGTTTGGTTTTTTAAATTGCATGTTGTCAGGATATATCTCACAGCTAATAATAATCGTCCAATCAAGTTCTAACAAATTGTTAGCGATTCGCTGAGAAATTAAAGCTTTATAGATATGAGTATGCAAAGATCAGTGAGATCATATACAGTTGCAGAGCAGTAAAGTGCACTTTCGATACCTTTCAGCTTTGAAAGCTTATCAAATGAAACTTGTTCCATTTAGAATAATCGAAATATTTCCAAATATGTACGTTGAATTTAGAATCGTTTGGAGCTGAACAATATCTTTATAAATGTTGGTCAGGTTGTCCCATCTGGTACCATCTTGAATCGATGGAAGAAGAAATGATCGAACTTGTTTTTTTCTCTCCTTCGCGCTCTTTCGCATCGTGCTCCATCGAGATCATAAAATTGTTTTCCAAGTGTAAACCGGTTTTCGAGATCTGGGTTCTCGTTTCCAATGTTGTTTGCGTGCGGTCATAGGCGCCTTCGCTCCCCCCCAGAACCAAGACTTCCACAAGAATTAGACCTTTTCACGAGGCTTTAAATATCTGTTAACACTACTTAGAATCCCTCAACACAAAAATATTTGTAATCAAGCACATATACGATGTCAAGCATCGTGACTTAGTGAATCTATCACACGAAATTGAATCGTTTTTTAAAAAAATGAGAGTCAATCTAGAATTTTATCCAATGATAACGGGATCTTCAGTATTCCCTGATTGTGAGTCCAGGCGACATGCCTAAAGTGATCTAGATCTGTAAAAAAACTTAGACTTGGACAGGTTTTCATGAGGTAAACACCGATAAACCGGTTGGCTAAACGAGCTTTACAAGTGTCCTAGAATTAATTTTTTACTCGTTTTCAGATCACAGTTGCGTCACTTTAGTCACTTGATTTTTTTTACGGGATTTTGAGATTTCTACTATTGGTGGATCAGTCAACACTAGTATTCATTAGGTCGAAAAAAAAATTTAATTAGTATTAGATTCAGTTTTATAGAGCTTTAGTTTAGTTTCTATGATTCCGCAATTAAACATTCAAATGAAACGTTGAAAAGTTCTGAATTATTAATGAGAAGCATTCAAATTGAACTATTTTTGCTGTGCATTAAGAAATTAACAATTTTATTTACAAAATAATTTGTTAAATGTTGGATTTGGAAGTTGTCCATGTGCCAAAGCTATATTCTCTTTTTATAAAAATCCCAGCTGATGCAAATGGGCAGAGTATCTTTCATCTCATCCCAGCTAGAAAGTTATTGTTTATGGCGTTGCTTACGAACCGGTTGCTTCTTGGCACAACTCTGACCTTCGACTTCATGCTTGATAAAAGGGCTCTTCGGCTTTTATCCATTAATATCATTGAATTTAAAAAACCTTTTCAAGCCCGCTGTTGAAAGTATATAGATAATAGTGAAAATTTGAGTAGGACAATAAATTTGTAAAATTTTCACAAAATGTAAACTTAAAAAATGACTTGGTCCACCTCATTAACAAGATACAATTTAACACTGGTTCATCTGCGGGCAACCTGCGGTGAAACCGATCACCTCAATATAAATCCTGAAACCACATACTTCCTGAGTTCCTGGGTTTGCGACGACTTGTAGAAACTGGATACCCTTCTGTTGGCGATTCTGCTAGTTTTATTTTTATTTTAAGTAACTCTCAAGGTATTTCGAAATCGAGCTGCTAGATACATATTCACAGAAAGATGTGTTTTAGAACTGTAGAAACTATGGCTTACAGTTAAAAAAAAGAACCCAGCGAGTTGTGTTAAAGGGAGAATCACAAGTTATGAAAATAGTAAAGAAATAGACATTTGATTGTCAGAATGTCGTGGAAGAAAATAAAGACTAGTCTCCGCTACTACCTCGGAATAAAAATTCAACCTCTCTGTTGATCGTTAAATGAGTAGAAAAGAAACACGGCTCATTTAGATTCAACGCCGAGGACGTTCTATGAATAAATATCGAATCGTCGACTCGGAAGGAATTTTCAAATTTCAGATCATGATATCGCTTCGCCAATGCGGTACCCCTGGAATGGGTCGTCAACATCGATAAGCATAAAGCGCGTGCTCTAATCTCGAGTTCGTATTACGAATCAAGGTCACTCCTATATCACCTACGACTACGTATTTTGACGATGTAATCGTTGTAGCTCCGGAGGAGAAATCATAAGTTATGCGAAATGCGAGAAAACTACTTACAGGAACTTGATAAGGGATAAAGAAAGAGATAAAAATAAGATCGTCATTTCGTACTAACATATATTAATAACTCTCGCTGACGAAAATGCTCCGGGCTTCCATTTGGAAAATGAAGGGAAAGAAAGAAATTCTTCAACAAGATGAGAAGACGCGAAGTGGAGAACAAAGGAACTTGAAGAACCTCGAGTTCGATGCTCCTCCTTATCAGTGAATGGCCCGTTCAGCAGCTGATGCTCTTCTCCTATTGGTTGTCAATGACGTCACAGCTATCGATTATTGTCATCCATGTGACACGCGCCGGTTTCTAACAGCCTGTATACGAACCACACGAACCACTAGTGGATTCGAGGCCGGGACTTCAACAAAGGCTGATGGTCCTTAACCAGGAAGTGATTCCTCCCAGGACCCTACTTTAGTTGAGAAAACAAACTCTAGTAAATTCAATAAAAGTAAATAACGACAGAGACTCATCCGAAGACCACATGTTTCAATATGCATATCACAAAGGGTTTTATGAGATTAAATCTGGCGAGGAAAGACGCTTCTAAAAATGAAGGCCTTCCTGAAGGAAAGCTGACACGTATGGTGCCCTGTACAATATCAGAATAATGGCGTCTTCCTATTTTTGTTCCAGAAACTTTTCAGTTGATGCTCTCAATGTCCCAGTCTCCGGCAACACTAATAAATTTCATGCTTCTGTGGCTCTTTTTTCATTTTGGATACTGCTCTGCCCTTTCCTGGTTACTCAGGAAGCTATAAATAGCCTCGAATATCCAAATCCCACAGGCTTCTTTTACTGCTTTTTATTATGCTGAGTGCGTGTTTACGCATAAGTACACACATGTGCTTGTACTTTCAGTTCCCTTGTGGTGTGAATGTGTTACGTACAAGACCCACGATGTGGAACGTTTGGAAGGTAGAAGGTCGAATCTGTTTTTCGTACAGATTATTCCATACTTGAACAACGAAGCATTCTGGCTCCACTAGATACGTTACCGTTTAAAATTATTGTGGATGACTTACTAAGAGATATTTCATTTTTCTACTTCAACTCACTGCAGACGAAAGACAAGTGATAAACATTTGAGAAATTCTCAAGATGGAAACCCGAATTTATCTTTGAAATTACGTCTCATCTTTATGGTATCGAAGATAGCGCACAGTAGCTACGAGTATTTTTCTTTCTCTAATGTTTGCTCAGACTCAGAGCCGAAGAGGTTTTATGAGATACTGCCTCGAATAGTGAGCTCCTGATATTCGTAGTAAACAAACTAGGGAGCGTATGAGCCTTCCCTGGGGAATTGTGAAGGGGATTTGGAATGATCATTTTAGAGGTTACATCTGATTTCGTAGATCCCTTTACTTTTACACGTTCACAATGAAGGTTTCTTTCGTTTCTTTGCTGAGCTTCAAATAAGATCTGATAAAAGTCCTTTGATGAAATGAAAACAAACCTAAATTCATATCAAAGTAAAGTTGTTCGATGAAAGGAGCACATCATTTTTCGTGCACAATAGATGTGTACCTGATCACGTATTAAAGAAAGATAAAGAGAATCTTGTTGTTTTAAACCATACAAACAAGTCTGGGTGCTAAAATTCTTCTTTTATCAGTGCTTTTTTACCGACATTTTTTTATGTGTATGTAAGCTGTGCACGCAACCTTTACAAATTAAAATGATTAGCCAAGCTTATCAGCGAAAGTGTTTATTCAAATAGGAAGATGTTTCGCGTCACAGGATGTCTGATGCAGCAAGATAACAAAGTGAATAAGGTTTCATTTCGACTAATCACGAACTCTGACTTATACTTCCTTATCAGAAAGTTGATATAATTATATATTACTTGAGAGTATTTTGTACTGTTTAATTTTTTCTTTATTACCTGCAGAAAAATGCATCACCAGAGAGATTCTTAACAGATTCTGCTCAAATTATTGATGTGGAGATACAAACTTATGTGGTACAAGGTTTTTGTAGATTGTATAATCAACAGCTCTCGGTCTCGGGTTTCGATTCGCCATCTTGTTTATGGACTCATATACATTTCCGTTGCCCTTTCGCTGCTGTTATTCATTTCTTGTTTTCCCCTTTCAGTCATCTTGTAAATTCATTTAGTTAAATGGCACAGAGACTGTGTGCAATTCAATGTGCCTGTCTGCCAATTTCTGCACAACTTCGATAATAATCCGGCATTTGGTTTGATGTCTTGTTTTCATGCAATGGTGTGTAATGAATTTACTAAAACTATTTATGCAAAAAGAGCAATGTTTTCGTTTCGAGCAGTGGAATGAATCGTCGAATTACCAACTTGCTAGACTATTCACTAAACATTGATGAGTCAAGTGATTCGAAAAAACAACATGTTGTCAAAAAGCTCCTAGCTTTGTAAAAATATATAAGATTAAGAGATTCCATTTTTTATTATATCATGCGTAAACATTAGGTGTAAAAAACTTAATGAGCCTCTTACAGGTTTATTTCTTCTTGCTTTTCTTGTCAACACGGTGACGTGAAAAGTCGCCTGATCGGAAATGAAATTCTGGCACACCTACCTGCGACGATTCATTAAGTATATTCTAGTCTTCTTCACATTTGCCTTGAATCATTTTTTTTAAGTCGTAAAGAGTTGATATTACGAAAAGGGTGTAATTGAATTAATTTAATAATAAAATAATCACAGTATCATTGTGTAAGGTCGACAACTCTGCTGGAAAGGTTTTTTGTAGTTCGCTTCGCTAGATACCATTCCCTCCATGACTTATTCACACACAAACTCACTTTGCTCTTTTTCCTTCTTCCCTTCTCTCTGCTGATGAGAATAAAAATATAAATCTCCATTAAATTTTATGTGGCTATTTATGCGACTCGTTTGTACATTCAATCGAGACAACTGCTCCGTCGATTCATTGCTTCAATAAAACCACTTGTCATTTCGCGGGACTTTACTTTTGCCTCACTTTTAAAGTTGATTATACCAGTTCTATACCCGCCCACATAGCCCTACCGATACTAAATTATTATCATCGAATCTTGTTTACCAAAAGCGAAATTCAGAGGGATTCCAGTCACGAAGATTCCCCCTTAGAAAATTACCAATTCTCTTCCTAATTTTGAGTGTTTTCCCTCCACGTTTTCCCTGATTACACGCACCAGTGCGTTTCAAGGTCACATACCGAATATCCCTACATGTTTTTTGACCACTAACGTGTTATTATAGCTTTGACCTTTTACATAAATTGCTTTCCAAGATAGCTTTCTGCTTAGCTATTTTAATTTTTAAGATAGAAAAACATATTTCGAATGATAATGATATAATTACGCCTACACGACGTAAAGGATTCGTTTTGTTTTAGCCTTGGATAGTAAAAGTGTCAATTCTTACCGAGAGTTTCAAAACGTCAAGTGTTAATAGTTGACTAGAAGGCATCGATAGCAATTTATTGCTCCTTTTCACTTTTAAATCACTAATTTTTTATTTATTCTTTATTTTTAACTCTGCATAAAATGAAAGTAGGTACCAAGTTATAACCATCCTGTTATATCAAACAGGATGGCGAGTTTTTCCGGTCGTATATGTTCCATAAAAATTGTCACCCACATTTTAAACTGCACACGATCCTCAATATGTCATTTGTCTTTTTTTTAAAGAACCAATTAACTCCCTTGTAGCAGTGACGTTAACTTTGAGCGTTGAGTGTGTTGATTGATTAATATTAGCTAGGTGATGTCGTCCATTATTTTTGATTCAGCAATCAATCAGTGAACCGTTACTTTCAGAAACTACAAGATTTTTTGTATTGAATAATTCTTTAAATAAAATATTTACCGAAAAAATGTATAATAAACCTTTTCTGATATGGAGATGAACTTTGTCATTCTAGTCCGGCAGTAGCGTTTTCGGTAAGAAGATTAAAGACTTTTTTCAGATTATGAGATTACTAGCTATCAATCATGCGATTGGCAATTTCTGGTGACGTGTGGTTGTTTGCCTTCGGTTTAGCATTTCCACTTTTAGAATATTTAAAAATTATAATCTAATTACTGATATTAGCTGTACCTACATTAATAATTGGTGATTACTTTTACTCTGACCTTGAGTGAAAACAGCTCAACATTCTTTGTAAACAAAGCTTAATCACCAGGTTATTATATAATATGTAGAATCATAATGAAATTAATTATACGAATTTTAGTAAGCTTTTCTATTAGGAAAAATTTCTTTCAAATTAGTGTCTTTACTCATTTGATGTGTAGTCTACAAGCATTTCGTCCTTCTTATTAATAGTAATATATATTGTAATAAATATATAATTATACTCGAGTAAGCCTAAGTGAAATATCAATATCATAAAGCTAATTACTCATATAGAATGGAAAATAACGCTAAGTCGAGGGAAAAACCGGTTAACACGTATATATCATAACTCTTTAGTAACAAAAATTACGACTGGAATTACTATTTTCTATAAAAGTTATAAATACTTTCTCGTATCTCAAATCTTAAGGATCGTAATATCATCAATATTCATCGCAAGGTCTATACTACTCATTTATTATGAACATTCTAATAATACCTTAGTGGTTGAGACTGTTTTAATCGAATTCTGCAATACGAAGAGTTTACAAGAAAAGTTTCCAATTAAATTGACTTTATATATTTGTTTTTAACGAGAAAATGGGATATTAATTTCAATTTATTTTCTGTTTCAGACGCATATGCTATTCATGGATGCTTTCCTTCAAAACAACAGACTAGATCATGTCTCCATGGTCATGTCCCAACATCCTTCCTATTTGGAACATTTCTTAAGGACGCAAAACTTTGTTCTTCGCGGAGATGGTCCTCTTCCTTACGATTACCGACATCTTATCGCGATCATGGTAAGAATTAAAATTCAATTGTATCAAAAAAGGAAAAGTGTCAGCTTGGGCAAATATATTTTTTTGGGTTGCGTTAATGTCCTAATGCCATCTTTGATCGAAAAAATTTTATCGCGTGTTCAGTTTGCGAGAGTAAACACTGAAACGCGATAAATGATAAGATAGTCATTCGAAAGAAACGTAAAAACAGGTCTTATAGAGCAAACAGCTTTTGTTTAATTGCAGATATTATTTAGAGATAATTCAAATGTATAGGTAATTCAATTAATTCCTTCAATAATTAAGCACCTATTGAAGAAATATTCTCTTTTAGACTATTGGATTATTGAAGCAATCACATTAAAGTAATTTTTTTTTTCTTTCAGGCCGCAGGAAGGCATCAGTGTAGCTACCTCATAAACCTTCAAAAGTCAGAGTTTCTGCATCAAGGTGGTGATAAATCCTGGCTTAAGGGTTTGAAATGGATACCTGGGAAGCTGCAGAATCTGTACGAGATCAACAAAATTCTCGCACACAGGCCTTGGCTTCTCAACAAAACACACATAGAGGTTTGTAGACTTTCCATCGCTATTTTTTTAGTAATTTATTTTATTTTATTTTAAGCAATAGATACTTAGCTTTGAAGTTGAGCTTGTTAAAGTAGAGATGGATAAAAATGTGTGGACTTATCTTTTACAGAAATTAACGAAAGGTGCAGATAATTGGTCGTTAGCTGAGGTTGTCCAGGCAATAGTTCTTCTGGCTCACTTCCATTCGCTAGCGTCCTTCGTCTTCTCCTGCGGCATTAACGAGGAACTGGACAACGTAACGGGTCACCAGTACAAAGAGAATGTCCAAGACAATAGCATTAAACTACAACCTGCCAAAGACAAGCTTTCTAGTAGTCCCAAGAAGATTCTCAACGGCAGTGGCAAGACTGGTAAGCAATTCTGCAATTTTTACAAAGAAAACATTTATGACCCATTGTATTGATTCAGATTACACTGCAACAGAAATTGCATTCAATAATTTTCGAATTTTATAGAAACCATCCCGTCACCGCCTTCTTCACCCAGTATTGTTGGAGAACAGGAAGTCGGTGTTGAGACCCTCATGGAACGAATGAAGCGACTTTCAGAAAAGTCTGAATCTTACCAGATTACGCAAGAAGAGTTGTCAAAACGATTCGAGACTGTGGAATCACAATCTGCTGAATTGGCAGCTGCTCCTGAAAGAAGTTCTGTTTTAGATTCCGATATCGGTCTCTTCATCGAGGATGCTAGCTTCATCTACGAGGACTTTGCCAAGGTATATCAATTTTCCAAAAATTTAACATCTCCAACTAGAGCACATCAAACTTAATTTTTAATAGAGTTTAAAAAGCGGGTCTTAATCAATATCTTGACTTTCATTTTACAGCGAGGTCAGCTGAACGACAGACCCACCTTCCGCGTACAGGATTATTCTTGGGACGATCATGGTTATTCTCTCGTGAACAGGCTATACAATGACGTAGGCAATCTTCTCGACGATAAGTTCAAGACGGCCTATAACCTAACGTATTACACGATGGGCACGCACAACAAAGTAGACACGTCGCGTTTCAGGCGAGCCATATGGAATTATATTCAGTGCATGTTCGGAATCAGGCATGACGACTATGACTACAACGAGGTGAATCAACTCCTCGAACGGAGTTTGAAAACCTTCATCAAAAGTGCCGTTTGCTATCCAGAACGTGTCACGAAAAGGGATTATGATCGCGTGATGAGAGAGTTCAAAGCCAGTGAAAAGGTGAGTCGTCATTTTTCGTTAAATTGTAAACAAGCTTTCGTCTTTCGTGACTATGGGGGTTGAGAACTTCATAAGTAAACAATGACCTAGTTTGAAAAATCTAATCAACATTAAGTAAAAGGCAAAAATTTATCTCGATTCAAGTACTACGTTGTGTAGTACTTGAATCGAGATAAATAAGTAAATAAATAAATAAATTTCGCAGATAAATCATTGTTGTAATGATTAAATTGAAGCATTGAATTCTAAATTGTTAAACTTCAAACCATATTGATTTTGAATGATTTTCCTTCTAAAGTTTCCATCAGAACACTTTACTAAATTGAAATTTCCTTTTCTGTTCAGGTTCACGTAAATTTAATGATCCTGGAGGCTCGCATGCAAGCAGAATTACTTTACGCTTTACGAGCCGTAATGCGGTATATGACCTAACTTGCCTGGTAATAATCAGAGAATCGATTTGCCAATTCTTTCCTCGCATGCGATTTCATCGGGGCAATATGGACACTTTTACGACTCGCCAATAGAAGCAGCCAACTACTGGCATAAGCATCGAGTCTAACGTCTCTACGAAGTTGAATGCGATACATCGTAAGGTATACAGCTCTGTACGAATTTGAGAGACATCTTTGTCAAAAATAAGAGTTATCGAAAAAAAATGTGGATAACACAGAAAAAATCATAAACGAAAAAAGAGAGCGCTGAATGTTATTTGATGTTCGAGAAAGCTTGAAATTCCGCGCTTATCCGTTTTATTTATTTTAACTTCATCCGACATTTTTTCTTGAGCTTTTCATTACTGGTTTTCATACTTTTAAAGCGCGATGCGTTTGACAAAAATATTAAATATCACTTTTCTTTTTCTGCAAATGAAATATTTTGCTTAGCAAGAATAATTTTGAAAGTAGGTGTTCTTATATTTTGTTCAACATTAACACTTTGATTCATTTTAACTAGTGTAAAGATTTTATTTCTTGACTTTTCAGCTTTAACAAATATCCATTTGTGAACGGTTAATGAACCGAAGGGATCCAGATCTATATATTTTTTTACGTCAATGAATTCGTATCTGGGTCTTTCTAATTTTGTGATTTCTCATCAAAAGTTATTTCGTGATTGTCTTTGACGTAGGAGTTTTAACTGAATTAAAGTTATTATTACAAATTGGTCGAACAAAAAATTTTGTAACGTGGTAAAAATAACACAAAATGCATTAGTTTATTACTTTTAAAATGAACCCTTTTTCATTTTTTAAGGACGAAGATGCAAGTCTTCTTCTGAGAATTGTATCTATCATGACTAAGTTTGAGAAAAGTCGTAAACTTTTAGAACTTTGCAGCAATACATACTAATAATTTATACGTATTTATGTCTAATAAAATTCATTGAGGTCTTCGTTAAAAAAAATAAATATATATATATATAAGGAAGGCATTAATGAATTTTAATCTACAGATTCAAGTAGTTCACATCGTGATTGTACTTTCAAAGTTTAATCTTTTCTCGAATTTTTGAATAGAATTTATGTAACTATTCTTTATTTCTTATTTGAAATTTGAAAATACACGATGTGAATTAATTTCAAAGTTGTGTACTTGTATATGAATGTACAAAGAGATGTAAGGAATAAGAGAAACGAGAAAAGGTGGAAGATTAAAAGCATGCTAGTTAGAAATACATACTTGAAGGGAGACTGTGAGGAAGAGAAAGAGAAAGAGTGTTGAATATTGATAATTAAATATGATTAGTTATACTTCAAAAAAGCATATCAAATTATTATAAATTACCATTACCCAATCTATCTTTTGATTCAGATCCTTCTCTATTTGCATTCAATCTCTTACTTTCTTTCTCTTTTCTAATACTCTCATTAATATTTTGCGCTCTTTCATATTAGGTTTTGCGTCGCTGATAATTTTATAATGTGTAGTCGTCCCTCATTGTTACTCTGCTAAAACCTGCGGAGATTTCGCAGGCGATATTTTTAAGTTATACAGACGGAATTGTGCAAGCGGCCCTTCACTTTAGATTTCAAAGTGAACGAACGTTCGCCATTTCGCGTAGCGATCTCAGTTAGAGTGCGAATGTCGAGGGATGATGCACAAAAAAGAACGTAGATGTCTTTTTTTTTTTACTGACAAGCGAAAGCAATTAGAGAAGGAAGAAATATTTATTTAGTAATATAACGCACGTAGATTTATGATTTTTACATTTCTTCAAATTGTATAACGCTTTCTTCGCTTTCCGAATGGACGGTGAATTTAAAAAAAACTGTCTGTAGGTAAAGTTCCGCCTGCAAGGATGCAGATTTTACCGAATGATTTTTAGAAATTTGTTTTCATAACGCATCGGTGCAGTAGTGAAAAGGAACTTATTGTATGACGTGTAGAGCGCAAAGAAATTTTCTGGAACTGCGAGTATTTTTTTAAGATTACCATTTAAGACTTTAAATACGGCTATATATTGTTATTTTTTTAGTTGCTTTCCCTGTGAAGAAGCAAAAAAACAGTATGAGATTTTTGTAAATATCGTGGCTCTGAATGTAAGAAAGTCGGAGGGTGAGGAATTTTGAGTTTTCGCTCGTGTGAAGTAATCCAAGATTCGAGAAAAATGTTAGGATACTTTTTATTATTGTAATTTATTGTACAAAAGAAAGCAGTAAGTGAGAATTTTGATGAGACTGGAAAATTGAAAGTTGATATTGGAATAGACTAACTTTCTGTCCTGACGAATCAGTTAAATTACTTAAATATCTTAAATATCTAAATTGACATCTTAATGACAAAGATGGGTAATTTTATAAATTAGTGTGTCGGAACAGCGAGTTTTATTGATGTATTATCTGTGAAAATCATATTTAGCACTCCATCGCCCGAATTTAAGTGGTTTATTACTTGTTTTTTTGTTTTTTTCTTTATTTTAAAACTTGAAACAACTGATAATGCTGTGAAGCAAGAAAGGAAATTTTTTATCGAGCTGGCGCCTCGAGAAAATAGTCAAAACCATGGAGGTGGACAACCAAGTATTTTTTCATCGAACCAAACGGTTTTGTGTAATAACAGAGTTTTCAAGTTCTTGCAATCAATCGATTAATATCAACTTTTTTTCTATAAGTTGTCCACCTTCAACAGTCACAAAACATATTAATAATCTATCTATATGCCACCGCATCAAGAATGATCGTGTGATATTTCAAGTGATTAGAGCTGGCCCTTCTGAAGAAAACGGATAAAACAACAAACAGAAAAACAAACGTCAAAGTCATTTTAGCTCGAATCCGTTTTAACAACAAATTGCCTGAGTATATTCGATATTTTCAATCCAGCAATTTCAATAGTTTTTCTGTATCCTTTAATTTGGTTAAGTAATGCGGTTTAATCTTAACCTTGTTATGTGGATTATTACCTTCAATTTTTATCTCAATGTGGTATTACTATTTTAGTTTTGATATCTCGTAAAAATTTTGCAAAATTGAAATTATTTTATCTTCAACTCATGGCAGTGGATTGTTCTTATGATTTGAGTTAAGCATGTTTTTTAATGTACGAGAAGGGTCGTATGTGATGTGATTTCTTTTATATCGTAACGAATATAATAATGAATACTAAGAAATGTTATAGTTTCATATAATAAGTGATATGTTATTTGTCATTTATTTTATCCCTTAATAAATGATGTTATACAAAAAATTACTCTGTGTATTACTTGTCCTTTCCTCTCTATTTAGATAAATTAATATAGGATAAGATATAATCATTTATTTTTTGTTTATTAAAAAGAAATGGTATCAGTATCTTTTTTGTTAAATTAAAATAGTTGAGAACAACATCTCATTTCATATTTTCAAGTAGAGAAGTTTTCTATCTGATCGGCAGAATTTATACTAGGAATATCGTGTCAAGGATACCTACATTGTTCACAGAAGTAAATAATACAAAATGAAACAGTTTTCTTCTTTAATTAGCCGATATACCAAATATTCTATTGATTACAAATATTACAATAGTTGAAAACAAATGGTCGCTAGTGTCACATTTATTCTGTGTTTACTTGCACATTGCCACACATTGCTCAACATACATACAAAATAACATCAAACATCAAATTGCGATAAGACATTTTCTATATATTTTCTATATATGCACTCCTTGGGAATATTTACAGACATTAATTTTTTGGAGGTGAACCGAATTAAAATGAAATTATAATATTAAAACTATTGAGTATAATCTAGAATTCATATTTTGTTCTGAAATGAAAATTTTAAACGTCGATATAAGATATACGCATATAGTTGAAACATAAGCATTAATCATATTTATTTCAGCCAGTAATGGGCAAAATGAATTTAAAATACTTAAAAAATTGCTGTATAAAGGAAAATACATGAATATGGTGATAAACTATAAATAGCACTTCTAAATAAATATCTGCATTATGTAATCAATCGCTAAAATAATAAATAATTACATATTCGAGCACCTGGTAACTGTTACGCTTTTAAAGCACTATAATTACGTATAGTGTATAACTCAATTGCACTTGGCCCACAACTGGTTTTTCATTGTTTTTTATGTAAAGGACGGATCCGAATCGTGGATGACTTAAACGAATCGTCGATCTTGGATGACAGACTGAACATGATAAACTTCTGCTTTTAAATTCAGAAATTATTTTTACACACAATCATACATATATATTTTTAGTGTGCTAATTCTCTTGCCAGAAATAATTTACGTGATGGCATGTAGCGCATTATCGAATGAAGGGAAATTTTGATACTAATTTCCATCGTAGTCGTGAAGTGGTTGATGATGATGCATATGTATATGTGGTGACAATTCGACTGGAACTCCTAAACTGCTTGTCTGAAAAAAGATAGGTCATAACGAATCTTCAGATTATTTTCGTTTTCAAAACAATTAGATTCAAAAACTATTTTACTGGGTATGTAATTTTGTATGTAGTGTCAGTTTTTTTACCATCTAGATTTCATAGGATTGTAAGTAATTTTAAGGACTTTTATGGGATTGAACGAAATTTCATTGAATGTTTAAGAATTTTCAAGGATTTAATAAGGTTTCATGGGACTTTGTGTAGATGAAGATATTTTAAATAATTTTAAGGAGTATTAAGGACTTTTAAGGGATTTTAAAATTCCATGCAAGTCATGGAATGAAAGTCATAGGGACTTTTTTGTGAAGATAAGGAATATACTCATACCCATGATTCTTATTTGTGAGATATTTTAAAATATTTTATGGGATGATATTAAGTCATTTTAAGAGATTTGAATATATTTCGTGGAATTTTAAGTA
>JAUESI010000035.1:4257655-4275231 GCA_032275145.1 Synergus laeviventris
TTCCAGTGAAGGATAAATTTCGTGAAGAGTATAAGGACAAAAAAGCTAAATTGAATAGCAAAGCAAAGAAAAAGTAGGTAATTGAAGAACAAAATTATTCCTTTGAATTTAATTGTACTACACGATGAAATGCTTTGGATTTAAATCACAACTGAATTATGTAAATGATGACTGGCGGTTCAATTTTTAATTAGACACTTCTCAGTTGTTATATATAGAATATGCAGGAGGAATAGAATTATGAAATTTTTTATTTTTCTATCGTGATTTAATAACACAAACGCTAATTGATTAGTTTCAAAATTAATTAAGCCCCGCATAATTAATAGACGTACCATGTGTTGGGAAATACGATTCGAGTACACTAATACGAATTACAGCATGTTCCTTCCTCTACCATCTTGTTTTCTCTTTGTTCAGCGCTCATACAGTTATTAGAGCAGTAATTGGTGATTACAGAGTAAGAGAAATTCCATCAGTTTACAATGAGCAATACTAGCGTTAGTTGAACCACAAATAGTTTTGATGAAAATCCATCTTCTTGTTAGAATAACAATGAAAAAAATTCATTATTTTCCGCTTCCTTTCATTTTTCATCATATTAAAAAATAAGTATTCTTATCGCCAAGTTAATACAAAACCACAGATTACTCCTTCTTACAGTTATTCTTTGCAGATTGTGTCCAATTCAAAGCGAGACGAAGCAAAAAATTAAAAGCACTGGCGCCAGCAGTAGCGCGTGGGATATTAATTCAGGAAATTACCAAAAAACCAGGAGACCAGCTCGACAAGGTAGGATGTGTATGTTAAATAAAAATGTGTTCTCTGGTCTGCCCGAGGCAGTTCACAAAACAGCGCGGTGCCAGAATTAAAGGTGGACTTTATTAAGCTTGGGTTGTTTAAATGCAAGTGAACCTTGATGGTAAGGTAAATTGCTCAAAAGTCAAGGAACAAACTTTGATCTGATTTGCGAGATTCACTCTTTTATACCCTGACTAATGAAAAAATTATAACATACCTTAAATAGAATAGAAATTCCCAAATTCATAAATGGTTTGGTGAAGTCTATTACACTTTCACGAGCGTAGTTGATTGTCATCGAACCTACTGCCAAGTCAGCTTTCTGAAAAAATAATTAGTGGATTATTATGGTATATCCTCTAATTTATCTAATAAAATTTAATTTCCTAAGATTTTATGTAATAATAGAATGCACGTTTTTTCTATATAAAAAATAGGGAGGCAGTAGTAGAGGTCCATATTAAGTCAGACCTATGTTAGCAGACATAAAAAAAATTACTTTTAAAAGAGATGATGACATTGTCATTAAATATTTAAAAAATGCTTTATTATCTTGCATTTAAAAATATTCTAAAATATAAAAGTAACAATTGGTTCTAATGGTGCTTATTTGGCTTTATCTATTACGTCTGTCATTTCCGAAAAACTTCATCAGCTCAGTTCTACGACTAGAAATTCCAGTGGAACAGTAATTAGTTGTAAGTACTTGGCTGTCCAACTAGGAGATTTACTGCTGTGAAAGAGCAAGCTGCGAGGGTAAGTAAGGGAGTTGTCAAACACTAGTCATTCAAAAACGTGTGCTTCAGAAAACAAAGCAAGGCGTGTAATTACTTAACTTGATAATGTATACTCTCCACGAAAAGTTTACTTTTCGAAAACGCACTCAGTCATTCTGTGCATTAATTTTCTTTACTAGTTTCAAATAATGCCATCTGTACAATCCGAGTAATAATATTTACTGTAAATAATTTAACAATAACATATTACATTTTATTTGAGAGTTTTATTTCTTAATCCTCTAGTTCTAGACTTCTAAAATCGAAAACTAAAATAGTAAAGCATACAATTTATCTACACTCCTCGCATATATTAAATAAGATTCTACGTTTGTACCACGAGAATCAAAGAATCACTAGATTTCAAGTGCAAAAGTAACACGATCGTAAAAGAAATATTGCTTATTTAACTTGTTTGGTTTTTTTTAGAATAACAAGATCATATTTTTGCCTCCTGACTTATAAATGTTTTCTTGAATTTTTTCTGATATATTTTATTCTGTATTTTGAGCACATATTTCCGATAATAGAGAAATCTTATTCTTCTCGCGTGACTCTGTCGACGTCTCATTTCCACTGACTGCCTTCTCTATTTTGTGGAAAACTTCTAAGCGACTGAAATATGACGCGTTTTACTGTCTTCTTTCTTCCCTTCACCAAGAAATCTCCAGACCAGTCGCATTCAAAACTTTTTCACTCTTTTTTCTACTCTCTCGTGTAGGAGGTGCTACTATTCTCCACACCCGTGATTCTTTTCTATTCTTCCATCGGCCACCATTGTGACACATCTTAATAACAGGGGAATCAATGATCATCCAACCAGACATTATTACTGGCTTCACATAGTTTACCACTTGCACTATGTGTATTCCATTGTTCTTTTTATTACTCCTGGTGCAGTCCATGTCAAGTGATCACAAGAACTTTGGTGGTTGAATGCGATTTTCGTGTAATTCGGTGTAATCAGTCCTTTATTATTGAAAAAAGCGCAATAAATATTTTTGAAAAATTACCAAAAATGGCGAAGATATGGGACTTTGAAATGGATTGGACCTTTCTTTTGGAAACGTCATATCTTTGTGTTTTAATTAACCAATTTACCTTTTCAAGGTCTCAAATTTTGTGTAATAAAAAGAGTCAAAAAAATTTATTTTTATTTACTTTGAGTTATATTTATATGAAAGTACTTTTTATTACAAAAATGTGTGGTTTTTCTTCACTACTAAAGGACTGATTACACCGAATAACACAAAAATCCCATTTAAGCACTTTCAAATTAAATATTGAGAATCAGCTTGAAAATTTGAATCACTTTCATAATGTGATATAATCCTAATTCTCATTGTTATTATTTTTATCGTCCTAACATAAATGTCATGGAAAACCATTTTCCTGCATTAACTTCATTATAAATTACTCACAGAGTTTTTACGGCATTTCTTATCGTTTAGTATTTTTTTATTGCTAAGTAGCTTCCCTATCCAGATTATTATTATACTTTGAAAATTAATGATTTTATAGCTATTGCCCGCAATGTCGAAAGAAAAATGCTTTGGTAACAAAGAGTGGAAGACCGTTTCTTCTAGACCGCAGGATAATAACGTTATGTGATTAATTACATCAACGGCGTTATTAACTGATCTTAATGCCTTCGTACTCGTTTTACCAAGCTATCAATTTGTCAACTTTTTGGTTACACTCTTTTTTTCTTTATCACTAATAGAGGAATTTGTTTTTAATAAAAAAATTTACGACAGGTTTGAATACGTGAACAATTATCGAAAATAACATGCTTTTTTATAGTGTGGATGAGAACTCTCGGTTGTACCCCTAAAAACCACCCTCTATGGTAAACTCACTAAAGGACGCCACTTACGACAGATTGGAATACGTAAAAAATTATCGCAAATAATATTTTTTTCATATTGGAGGTGAGAATTTTCGGTCACATCCCTAAAAATCACCCCCTATGGAAAGTAACAAAAAGTATGCCACCTACATTAAAAAAAACAACCTTAGTTTAATTCAAAGAAATGTTTGTTTGATTTAAAGAATTTTTTTTCTGATCGTAAACCGAAAGTTTAAACGTGGAAAATTCTTTTTAATGATCCACAGTATAATAGTAGTACTGTAGTCAATATGATATGTAGTAGCACTGTAACCCCAATGTAATAGTAGTACTATAGCTTTTTATTGCCAAAGTATCCCATGAAACTTTATTCTCTTAGCTCTTTCCATTGTAGTTAAGTGACATTTAAGAAGAAAAATAAGGAACGTTCAACGAAGTTTTCTAAAATAAATGTCAGATAAGTGAACGAGAAGATAAAAGAGGGGAATTTAGTTAATAGAAACAAAAAGTAGGAGATCAAAATCATAGAAAGGAAGCAGCATCTTTTTGATAACTTCAAAATTAACAAAACCTTAATACCTTTGGGCTTTAATTACTATCAATTATTATCATCAATCTGCAATTAATTGATTCGCTTTAATAGCATTGGATTACTTTGAAAAACACAAAGAATGTTAAAAGAGTAGAAGAAGAGCAAAGCGTAGCCTCTTGGTAAAGGGTCGTTTACCAATTAAGCTACTCTTCTCTATTCGAAATTCAGATCGGCACTTTAGTAAGGTCCATCTGTATCAATCCGTACCACAGACGCAAAAGGTCCATTTCACCGAGATAGCAGCTTTTGCAATGCAAATCCCAATAGCGTTTTCATTGAGCTGCATGTGGAAATGGTGCGTTGCATGTCGCATCGCAAGAAGCTGTCCTATTGAAACAAAATACACGAATAACAAACCTACGCAATGCGGATAATTAAGTGCGTTTACCATCCTCGCCAGTGTCTCTGTGGAAAGCTTACGCATACAGTCTCATGTCGATAACGATCAGTAATTATAGGACAGCGTCGCGTATGGAATTGAATTTGAAATTTCCGAACCGCTTAGACTTCGATGCTCGAAATTGGTTTTGATAATTAAACAAAGATACGATTTGCATTCATAGTAACTCAACTTCTGTTTAAATTTTCAACAAAATTCAAGAACTCATGTCCGCGATTTAATCAAGCGAATTGAATTGCTTCTACTTAACAACATCACTTTCACAGCATAGATTCATGCAAATTAGATCTCTTTCATCCAAAGCGAATATTTTCGAGAGTCGGCAATTAAATTTTAAATGAGATTCCTTGTATTACAGTAGCTTTTGGGAAAAAATAGAAAAATAATTGAGTGATACCCCGAGTCAGTAATTTAGTTTTCGGCAGTATTTTCGCGAGACTAGAGCTGGGGATAAAAGTGTTTGAAGTTGCGCGTACAGGTTTTATGACTGGCGCCCAACTGCTACCAGCGTGGCACAGCGATAAGCGTTACGATGACAATAATTCTTGTTTTCTTTTTCTATCTTTTATTATTAAAGTGAAGCCGTCTTTTCTTCGGAGATACAGGGTACTCAATGCTGTGATTAAAGTGGCAAAGGGGTACTTACCTTATCCATCAGTTGGCGAACGATTCCATTCCATTCCCCGGTCTCGTAATCGTAAACACCGTACTTGCCATCCGGGACGAGTTCAATCCTGTAGGTAAAGCCAACCAGTTCTGCTATATCTCTTAGTAAGTCAATGCAGAAGCCCTCGTAACGCTCGTTACCACTGAAATTTCCTCCGCTCTTCAGCATTACATATGGCTGTTCCTATTGGGAGCATAAAAAGTGTTTTTTTAGTTTTATATAGCCATTAACGCACAAATCAAAGAGAACTTAATGGAAAGAATAAATAGAATGAACAAATGAGTTATCAATAAAAAGGATGGCTACTTTCTGAAAAATAAAAAAGAAAACCTTATGCTGAACTCATAAAAAAAAACAAACAGAGGTTCACATTCGACAATTTTTTTACTGCTCAATATTCTTCGATTCAGAAAAAATAGGAGATTGTTCACAAGGTAAAGTTGCATTTTTAGATTTTTTAAATGTTTCTCCGATTTTTATATCATAGGGCATAAATGCATAAAAAATACCTTTATGTTATGTACCATATTTCAGTATCTGGAATTTAAGATGATGGTTGGATATCTAAAAGTGTGCTGCAAATACCCATGGAGAAATTTTGATGGGGTTCAGATGGGGTCCTGGACAGTATTCCCTATAATTTTAATTTTAGGGAATTTGAAGAGATTTCAAGCGTTTGAAAGAAATTTAAAGGGCTTCCAAGAGCTTTTACAATTTTCAAAAGAAGAGTCTCAAGATTTTCAATAAATTAAAAAAAATGTTTTTCGATTCGTACATATTAAGTTAATTTTCCAGTGTATCAATATAACCACCTTTTAAATTTTGGTAAATAATTAAGTGTGAAAAATGTTGAGAATTTCCTATTTTTATCTGATGATTGATAATAATGAGCTATTACTACCATATCGTTGCCCCATAAGTGCCTGATTGTATTAAAATATCTATACGGAAAGTATTAACAAGTTTCGTCTGACTATATCCGGCTCGTACTACTGAAAATATTTCGACTTGCAATTGAAGTGCATAATCGATCTTAAACATTTTTTGACAATGTCTCGGTTATTCTCATTGTATGTTAAAATGAAATTTTGACAAGATATGAAAAAAGAGAATTAAGAAAACAATTGTAGCAAATTTATTTAGATATTCTAATGATACTATCAAAGGTTGTATTATAATAGTAACCGTAATTAACCTGAAATATACATTGCTATTTACTATCTCCCAACTGGGTACACATTTGGGTTGGTATAGAAACACTGTAACTTCCGCGTCCTACACGATAATTTAATTGGTATTTACTGTAGCTGTATGAGGTATTTCGATGTACATAGCTTGCCGTACATACATGCGAACGTTTATAAATACGCCTACATGCAAACCCTGATTAGCGCCTAAATTGAATACTCTTTACTGGACTACTAACTAGTGAATATTTCCATAAAAAGAACTTTTTATGAATTTAAAATATATTTTTAAATGACATCGAAGAGTTTGTTTGGAAGAGTTAAATGAAGCAAGGGGCGCATTTTATTATGTTGTTTACCTTGTTTACTATTTTTTCAGAATATTCGGTTGAAAATATGTTATTTTGGAAAACACAGATGTGAAAATTATGCGTGGCTTAAAAACACAGTCCATAGGAAAAATGTTTTCGTATTATTTGCAGCTGAATGGAAATTTACATGAGAATACATTTTCATTGTAATTCCTATGAAAATCTGAAATTTTGCTTCAGATCAGGGATGTTTGAACTATTTTATTAAATTCCTTCACAGGTTTATTTTAACTGTGTATTTGTACAATATGAAATATTGAAACATCATTTTACCAGATATGGATATAACCAAAAGTGTGAATTTGGAATGTGAATAAAATACAATGGAGAAGAAGCGTGTTAAAATACTAGAATTATTGAATAGAGAAATTTGGGATAAAATTTAAAGGATTGTTTTGTGTTTATCGGATAATTCAAACTCAATCATGTACTCATAATAATGTAGCAGATTTCAGTGCTTAGTATACTGTTGCACAATGGGCTATTACGATCCACACCAAATACTGTGTTATATAACATGATTGTAAGCTTATTTAGATAGCATTAAAAGCATCCACTATAATCGATCTTTAATAATATACGTGGGATTCTGATATTAGCAATAAACCTAATAAACATGTCATCATTTATATAACAAAAATAATACTCACGAGTATCGTCATAATAATTAATGTGACATTTGTGGTTCCTGGTTCAAAAAAGGCACCAGTGTCCGTTACATTAACTCCAGATTCAGGTTTCCATTCACCAACCTATAAACATATTTTCACGAATATTTCAATTTTCCTGGAATAGTTTTAAATGTTAACAATGGTACTAACCTTTATCAACGACTGTTGCTTAAGCTTCAATAGATCTAATTTAAATTGAATCCTCTGTCCCTCCTTAAATTCTATAGGTCCCGTAATTCCTTTAATCTCCACCTGAAAACATATTTTTGATCATGAATGATATCAAAGCTACCTTGGAGACGAATACATTTTTAAGTTCCATTAAAAGTAGTCAATTAAATGCTTCAAGAAATTAAAATTGGATCCCAGCAGTTAAAGATGTTAGTATAATTCTTCAACTTATAAGTTTACTGAACTTGTATCTCGGTGGATCGCAAATTAAAAGTAAAATTCTCTCCTTAATTTATGTATAGAGATAGTTGGTTAAGAAAAAATAAATGTAGTATGTACTTTGAAAGTAGTTAAGATTCAGTACAAGCGAGACAAAGAATGGAGGGAAATGAAACCAGATTCAAAAGAGAGATTCAAGTGATGCTGAAAGTATCAAGCGTATAATAATCAAGTAGACAACGAAGCCTGGGGAATAATTAAAGATTTAAATATCACTGTGCTTGTGTGTGTGTATGTGTGTGTGTGTCTGTGTGGCGTAATGTGAATAATATATAACATCAACATCAATGGCTAATTGCAGTTAGGAAAAGACGGAATAATGCAAGTAAGGAGTTGTGTACAATGTACAGAGAGTGTCACCCCATTCCAGGATGTACGTATGTTGGACGCGTTCAGAATGTGGGAGGCAGGCTTAGCGGATGGGGAATTGACTGTTTTACGGATTTATCTTGGGACCGCTTTTACGTGACTGAATTGTCACAGCAAGTAAAGTGTTGCGAACCACTTGAAGTCCTCCTTCAGGTCACTTTTTCTATATCCTATTATTTCTCTTACTTCTTTTGCACCAGAATGAACTCGTGTAACTTTATTACCGTGTAGAAATTTTGTTGGGGTCCTGGCCAGTTTTCCCTAGTTATAAACAAGGAGCTTCAAACTGTTCAATACTCTATCAAGATTAAAAACATATTGTGGATTCATTATCGGCAATATTTGATTACTTAACTAGATAGGTATTAATTATATCGAAAGATATAAATGTCATTAGAGAATTTAAAAAGATTTTCAAAAGATTTCAAGTGATTTTAAAGAATTTAAGCGAATTTCAAGAGGTTCTAAGTGGTTCTAGGGAATTTAAGAGATTTCATGTGATCTCAATTCATTTAATGCGATTTGAATAGACATCAAGACATCTTAAAGTCTCAAGTCTATTCATAATCTGACATTTCCTACTTGATTTTAAGAGATGTATTGTAAGGAATTTTAAATATTATTATACATTTTGAAAGCTTTTGAAAGAATATAAAAAAATTTAAGAAATTTCAAGAAATTTCAGAGTTATAAAAAATGTGAAAGGATTTCAAGAGATTTAAAGTGAAAGCCTGTTTAAAGTTCTCAGAAATATATCCGTGTTTGTCAACAATCATGTTAGTCAATTTTCCAATAAATATAAATAACCATTTTTTATATTTTCACAAATAATTAAGTGTAAAAAATGTTCCCTATTTTTATCCTATGTTTGGTTTTGACGTTGAAAACTGGTATTAATGAGATATTACTGTTATATCGTTGCGTCACAAATACCTAATTATATAAAAATATTTTTATTGAAAATAGAAATCCTGGGCCTCGTCAGAACCCCAATTTAAATAGGACTAAATGGGGCATATTTTGCACGGGTATCTGTCATTTTCCTATTCAACAAAAAACAGCCAATTGCATTTTAAAGCATAGCTTCGGTTCATTTATTTCATACATAAATTCATAATAAACAAGTGAATTCTGAAAATGCAAAGTGGCCGTTATTAAACCCCACCGTTCAATATCCATCTTGCTGCAATTCTGGAATTTTCTAAACATGCAAATATTTTGATTCTCAATCGATTTGAAAGTATAATTCAAAAGTACCTCGACGCGAAGAAAATTTTGAAGAAAATATTCTCTACAATTATCTGCAGAATGCTCTATAGGTAGAAATATTATTTTTTACAAGAATAATAAAATAACAAATAGCTTTTGCTGACGCTCTACCCAGTTTTATTTTCTGCGATTTTGTGCAGCGGACATTCCGAGGTTCGTTTTAGGTCGATGAGATAGGTAGTTGTGGCTTGTCCATGATGCGAAATGTTAAAAAGTAGCACAAAGTGTGAATCGGACATAATGGACTCTCGTTTACATTCGAGTAAACGACACGATCGAACCTAAGTGGGTTCTCCACGAAACGACCATTGGTCTGCGACATCAAGAGCCGCGGGAACTGGGATTGCGAACGTATAACCAAGTTAGTTACCGGTCTCTAATGGGCACTTCGACGTACTGCTAAATCCTCCCGTGAAATTACGGCTCCACCAAAGTAGCTTAATTGAACCGAACGAGAAGTAATTGCTATGGAAAACGTACGACAGATCTCACAGGAGTAAGTAGTTATAGTCAGCGCTTCGTCGGACACTCATCGGTGAGTCTGGAATTCCACTGAGACTTTCCATCTTTCTCGAGAAGGAAAGTTCCGAAAGTTCCCGAAAGAGATCAGATGAATGGCTTTCACTTACAAGGCTAATCTAAGAAAACGAGTTACATATCCTGGAAAATACTTTTGTTTCTTTAAGACTGGATAAATATAACATGGTAAATCCATAAAGTTGTGAAACAAAAGTTGTAGATCTCATCGAAATACATTTTTTTTGTTCAAAGTATTTTTTTATAGGTGTGGTAGTTTCTAAGAAAGTCAGTGATTGGCCAATTTTCACTATGATAGAGTTCAAATTTAGAAGGTAATTTTATCGCGCCTAATCTCGAGAAACTGGGCTGAAGAAGTAAAACCTTTTTCGATGCCTCAGCGTCTATTTTTTCCGCTTATCAGCATAACTTGTTTTCCATAAAAGCTGTGAATGGTTATTAAAAACGCAGGGAAAACAAAAGAGACGATGAGCGTTGTTCAGCTTCTAATGCCGCTAATTAGACATGCCGCGAAGATTTTAGAAAGTTCTTAAGCTTTTGTCTTACTAAGTAAGTAGTTCTTATAATCCAGCGTTTACACCAGTTTGAAGTTAGCGCCCAGTCGTGCTCTGGAAGCAAGGAAGTCGTCCTTGGCTTCCTGGGTGTTTGGTAAAGCAAGTTTCGCCCTAACTAGGACAGAGACGGTCTCTTAATTTATGGCTTTAGTTGTAATCCGAGTTTCAATTTGGGTGACTCTCTAGATTTCTTCCTCCTTCTCACATACTTGTCCGCTCTCTCTTTCTCTCTCTCTCATTGCTCTCTACATCACGCATAGATACTCATCCTTACGTACACACACGCATGCACCATTCTGCACAATAATTTATTGCAGAGCACCTCAAAGTATATGTTACATGAGAAAATTTAGAGGTGCCAACTTGAAAATAGAAGGAAGTGCGCTAAATTTACTTAAGTTAAGCTGCTGTAATTTAAGGATCGTAGATCCATATGGGTCATTGGCACACATAAATTGAGTTTTGAAACTAAAATAAATTGGATTTTTTAAGTGAAAGTCGTAATAGATTAGTATTCGAAAATGAAAGAGGACTATTTTAGAGATAAAAATTTAAATAATAAGCGATCAAAATGATGTTTGATAATACAAATCCGAAATTTCTCGAATTTCAGTCCCATCTAATCAAAAGGAAGTTTTCAACCGGAATCAATCAGAAGACGAAGACCATTCAAAATCAATCCGAACTTTTAATCCGAATGAATCGGATTGATCGACTTGACCGGATTTATTCAAATTTAAAGTTCAGATTCATTCAGATTAAAAGCCCGGATTGAAACTGTTTGGTTCGGATACGAATTCCGGAATGATTCTGAAAATTTCGGAATAAATTTAAATCCGATAATTTTGCCAGGGTATTCACAAATGAAAACCACTTAATTTTAAAATAATAATGACAAAGTTTTAATTATTTTAACCAAATTGATGCAACTAATTAGTACAGTTCAAGGTTTTACCTTTAAAAAAATAGCTTATTTAAAAAAATCAATACTCAGACTAAAAGTACACTTCACATATATATCAATTTCCATCAAATCATTGACACTTCCCACAATAATTAATTCAATTTCTTATTCTTATTTCTATTTCTGACACTTATTAAAAAATGTATACAACATTTTTTTATATATTATAAGTCACCCATTTAGCTGTCTCGTTAACTCTTAGGAATTTCAGGAGATTAACATTCCCAAGAAGGGAGTGTTCATCGAACCAGAATAAAAAAAATATATTGGTCTTTGAAAAAGACTGAAATTTACGATTACAGTCAGAAGTAAATTATAATCATAAAATTGTGAAATTGCAATAAGAAAATGGTAGGGTTTCATTGGAAATTCTTGGCATTGGAGGGTGTCATCGGATAGCAGTAAGTATGATATTAACCGTAGCTGAAACATTTATTTTGGCGGGATGCCCAGTCGTAGTGAAAAGGGTTCCCTGACCAGAGATTTCTGCGTGATTTTTAGGCTGAACAATGCATGGAACCGCGATTTCCTCGCCTTCCTACGGATACTAACCATGACGTTCGCAACTTTCTGTTATTTATATGACGCAACTATTTATGATTTCACTTTGCAATGCTAATGACAGGTGCTTGCATTTAGGCACCATTTGGAGCCATGCCAGAAATCGTATCTCACTTCAGCGACCTATTAGTAAGCGCATCACGTAGGACCGATATTCCGTTTCGGGGACTTCTAGTCCTATAAGACTTATGTGAGAATGAAAGCTCAGGTTATGGCACGTCGTTTACCTTCCTATAAAGATAGCTTTTCTTTCTTCAGTATTTTATTTTATTTTCGTTGCAGTGATCAGTCGAAAATATATATGATAGTGAAAACTGGTGACTAGTCGATTTTCATGGTGATTTCCCTTTACCATATCGATTTTACCATTAATTTTACCATTTTACTTTACGATGCAAAGGCATATTGTAAAGAGAAATGGTAAAGGAACATGGTAAAGGGAAATGGTAAATGAAAATCATTGTCTCGTGGTGAGAGCGAGGTTTTTTAAAAATAAAAATCGATCTACCACTGATTATACATATTAACTGACATCAATGCAAAAACCCACTACTCTTATAGTTTTTTCATGGTTTCATCATGAAAATCGACTAGTCGGCAATTTTTCGAGTCTTTTATATGTTGTTTGAAGAATTTACAACCGATTAATCGTCAATCACATTTACATACGTATATATACATCAACCACCCATTTAATTAACGATATAAAATCTCATTAAACATTAAAATATCCTCGTAGTTTAATTACGCTTTTCGAGTTTACAGAGGTGGAAGGGAAAATCAACAGACAGTAAACTCGTATTATTTGTATTTATCAAGCTATCGATGCAGCAATAGTGAAATGCTGGAAACGAAATACCAGAAATGGTTCTTCTCTCTCAAAAACAGGTCGTTGCAATTTGCATTATCGTAGCGAGGGGAGTGACGTCATTTACATTCCCACGGGTGGTCTGGTCAAATTAAATGTGACATTCAAAACAGACAGAAAAGAGAAGAAACGAAAATAAACTATAGTTTAGCTCTGTTATAGGCGAGAGTCCAATTTAACATTTAGGTACTAATATACAGCATTATGTTCAACAATATTAAAGTGGGATGATTGGTAAAACTGCTTGCATGATTTTTTGTATCGTGATGCGAGAATTGCAGTAAAAGATAGCTGAAAATATTTAACGTTCATCACACTCGATTGGATGCAACTCGTGGATTCCTGATGCGGCTTTAAATGGAAAAAAAATCATTTACGGTGTTGATTTCACAAATTTCAGTGCCAGAGATGTAAAATGACGTACACCACTACATTTTATATTCTGCTGACAACCAGCGTCATGTTGCCACATTTTCATATGTATATAGAAGATAACAAACGAGATCAATAACATTTTATTGTGTTGATGGAAAGGTTCAGCTTTTTATTTGCATCCGACACTCTCGTTTTTTTTTCGTTGCACGTCGAATTCTAAATGTACTCGTTTTTTGATTTATTGGGTAATACTCACTAATCCAAACATGTGACTCTCTCGAAGAGCTTTTTGGTTTATAGAATGTCTGTGTTGAAACGTGAAATGTCCATTAATTTAGTATATATACCTAAAAGACCCCGCACAAAATGTACAGTAAATAAGATTTTTTTTTGTATCTTCAAACCTGCAAAGCAATTATCCGAAAGAAAAAAGTAAGAAAAATGGACATTTTTTGAATAAAAAATTGTTGTTTCAATAATTAAAATAAATTCTAATGCCAGTCCTGCTAAAAGACGCTTCCTATGTACGTTTTAAAGTGATTTTGCTTCTATAATTAAGGGATGAGTAAACAACCCTTTGAAAAAATTCCAAGACATATGTTTGATATATATATACCTTGAACCTTCCCTACTTACTTTAATATAATTCCTATCTTCATAGAATAATCAGAAAACCTTTTGTGATTTTATTTATTAAGAAATGTCGATATTCCAGATTCAATATTCAAGGGATGATAAAACAAGCCTTAGAGTCAATTCAGAGATATATTCTTGCTATGCACGTCTCTTCTACTTGTTTGAAAGTGATTTCATACCGTAGCAGTTGAATAAAAAATTTCTAGTGATTTTAGTTAGGTACTAAGAAATGATGATTTCTCCCAAAACATACTGTATATCCAAAAAACCGTTCATCTTTCTAGTTTGTGGATTCAAAAAGTCATTTATTGTACATTTGGTGCAGGGTTCTTTATAATGTGAATCAAAATGTTACTAAATTTTATACAGAGTTGTAAATTAAAGCTAAAAAGAACAGTTGTCTAAAACTCTTGAAATACAACACAAACAATTTGTTTCAATGTTTGTTACTCACATTATCTCATATTATCCTAGCATAAAAGTATCCTGTGTGACTTTCATGTTCCCATGTTCGAAAGAAAAACTCTAATAAATCTTTGTTAGTATCTCTCCGCGAACAGAAATCCTTGCTACATACATCGTTCAAATACATGGGAAAGAATAAAGGATAATATAAATTACTCTCAACCTCACAGTTATCTGTTACTCGAGAGGAAAATCATAATTATGGAAATTCCGCACTCGCTAATGCTTTCATGCATATGCACGTATATATTAAGATTCGAATGATCACAGCATACAATGTATATATGCTATTAATCGCATCCGGTGCTCTTATATGTCGTACAGAATATTGAAAAAGCTAATATGGCTCTATAGTGGATAACAGATGGAAAATTCATGATGACTTTAATTAGTTTGATAACATTCATGTACTTCTAGATTAATTTAATATAGAGTTTCTTTGCACTAATCGACCCTGACTTAGGCTGCCATCGTAGACAGGTACTTATGAGAAGCCATTAATTTAATAGAGGCACGGTGAGATTCCAATATCGGGACCTCTAATCGACTCGGAATATTTGAACCCACGTCTCTCTTACCCTCAAACCACTGGAATGTCGACTCAACCTCTATCTTTCTCGTCCCCTCGTACCAGAAGCCAAGTTATGACATGAAACCGCATATGGTATACCGCCCGAGTGCTTTAAAGGTGATGCAAAAATGCGGTAGTTCATTACAAACTTCCTCTGCTCTTTTATTATCCCTGTGCGGAAATTTCGAAAGAAATTAATTCAGAGCCGTTCGAAATAATTCTTTTTTATCATCAAAGTTTCATTTTACCATAAAGCACAATATAATGTATAATAATTTCCAGGAAATAACATAAAGATCTTTTATGGCAAATTTTCTTTTATTAAGTTATATTAGCAGCCAACGCTTGGAACTCTCTAAACTTGAATCAGTGAAAAATCAGTGAAATTCCACTGATTCTCAGTAAATATTTTCTTGTGATTTTAATCAATTAAAAATCTACTGGATCTGTAAAATTTGTAAGGACCCAACAATGAGCGTTACACTTTCAATCGTAAATATCCCACGTAGGGATATTATTATATCCATTTGGTTGGATATCTATTCAAAATTTCAAATGATTTTATAAAGATTTCAAGCGATTTTAGAGTTTCAAAATATTTGAAGTGATTCTAGGGAATTTAGAAGGATTTTAACAAATTGTAAATGACTTAGAAGAATTTAAACATAATTCGGATAAGTTTCAAGATTTTCGAGTAATACAATTTTTTTTAAGTATTTCAAGGGATTTTAAATGATATTAAAGCCTTTTAATGGATTTTAATGGAACTCCAAAGAATAAAACAATTTTCAAGGACCTTGTGCAGGATTTAAAACATTTTAAGATATCGTAAATTGTTTCAAGAGATTTTAAGTAATTAAAAAAAATTTTTAATCATTTTTAGTAAAACTATTCTAAAAGTGACTTGGCCCGTGTAGAAATTTGTATGTAGTTCTGAAAGGGTCTTGGATAGTTTTCCCTGATTCTAGTATGGCCCTGATACTGAAAACTGACAAGGACCCCACAAGGCGTGTAACGCTCTCGCGGATTAATTATTTGCAGCACCTATTTGAATACTTAACTATTTAATTGTCTACAACTGTTTCAAATTAAAAAATTGTAATTCAAAAAACATTAAGAAAATTTTTACCCGGTTTGTAGGTTTAACGTTGAAAATTTTTCAAAGCCCTGTTTCATTATCAACTATATATCAGTTTTATTGCATAATTTAACCTGGTATTAATAGGATATTGCTACTGTATCGTCGCCTCATTAAATGGCAAATTATATTAAAATATTTGCATTGAAAATGGAAAATCCGTTCAGGGCCTCGTCAGAATTCCATTTTAACTAGCGTTAAATGGAGCAATTTCTGCGTGGCGACTGTGTGTTCGACTCCGGAATTTCGCACTTGGCACATGTTGATTTGGATCTTCACGACAAACAAAAAAAGATTTAAAAACGTAAGGCAAATAGATCTTTTATGTTGGGAAAGGATATCCAGGGTCATTCAAGTTCCTGCAGCTTCACCACATCAAAACGTACTCTAGTCAAGCAGAGCAGAGGATTTTAATGAATGGGCGCGAAACAACGAAAACTCCATGATGGGTACAAATTTGAAGCATCGTTGAAAAGCTGGAGCTAAAGAGTAGTGGTAGGCGTGAAGTTGGAAAGGGGGAAGTGCGACATCACACAAGGATTTGTGGTTTCTGCGTACGACAGATTTGGACGTCGTTCATTAGGGTATTAAACAATTTATTCACCCGTATAGGCATTCGCTGGTGTCCCATGTGGACTCATCATTGAATTTCGTAACTCTGATTTGGATTTATAGAAATAATATGCTCGTAGAGCTCCATTTCATTTTATTTTCGACTAAATCTCTTGCAGCTAAATTCAATTCTGTTTTTACAATTTTTCCTTCTTCTGTGTTATTTTTAATGAAGACTTTTTATTTGAGAAAATTGTAAAAACGATTTAATATTTGGCATGTATAATATTCGTTTTAAAAATGGAAATGGAAACCCTCATTCTCGATAATATAACGATATTATACTAAATACTAAATATTAAAGCAGTTTATCATTTTCTCAAATAAAAAGTCTTTCAGTGTAGAAGAGTAAACTGAGATTAAGTTATAACCACTGTATAAATGATTTAAAAGATTTAATTTTCTTTCAAATATTTTTTGAAAGTTGGCTACGCAACCATGTGGAAAGTCGTTCGGTAGAAAAAGGTTGAAAATCTACCTTCTAACTCTGGCACATGAAGTTTCTATATAGTTTGAAAAGTACCGATAATTCAAGCATGGTTGCACAAATTCAGAGGATGCTGACAACAATTTTGAAGGGAATTGTAGTATTCCTTTTGAATTATGTATCTATTTGTAGCCATTTTTGTATTGACAGTGGAGGTTCAGTCATGTAAATCTTACTAAAAAATGCATGCACATTTTTTTTCTTTTCCAAAATATGTTAAGATTAGCTTAAGACCACAAGGAAACTAATTATTTGGTTTTTATTGATCTTGCTGTGTTGTTATTGAACTTTCTTAGGGGATGCTATTGTCAATAATGATGCAATTGGACGGAGAAAACCCTGGGGGACGATTATATAACTTTCAATATTTGGTTGTCCATTTTTTTATTTTCACTTTTTCAAAATA
>JAUESI010000035.1:4275331-4294511 GCA_032275145.1 Synergus laeviventris
GGAGAAAACCCTGGGGGACGATTATATAACTTTCAATATTTGGTTGTCCATTTTTTTATTTTCACTTTTTCAAAATATTGTTTAATATCATTTAAAATCCTTTGAAAAACTTAAAAAAATTGTTCAATTAGTTCAATCTTTTGAAACTCCTCTAAATTACTTTGAAATTCTTTAAAAATCTCTTAAAAGAACTTGTATCGATATAATTAATACCAGTGAATATTGATATAATATTGACCAGTTTTCCCTACGTGTGAAATTTACCAGTGAAATGTGACCAGGACCCTATAAGGACCACATCGAAATTTCTTCAGGGGTATTTAAGATATTCATCCTAAAAAGTATAATATGTATGTTAAGATTAAAGTATTATTTGACTCTCTTATAGATATGTTGAATATCGTTAGTCTGAATATCCATTTTTCTCGATGTGAAAAATGTTTTACTTTTTGCAAAGTAAATTGATTGACTACAGGAAAAACTGAATACTTGTTGCAAGAGAAAACACAGCTCGGCAACAACATAAAACAAGAGTGAACTGTAATCTGGTTCCCCCGACCATTCGTCAGTTCCGTACAATATTTTCGGGCAGCGACTCGTAAACTCTTTCCTCCAGGGTGTAGTTCGGTAGCAGCGGGCTGAACTTGACTTTTTTCGCGCACTAAATATTTGCCATCGGCATGGAATGGAAGGGGTTCACAAGTCCGGATATCGTTCGTGTTGGCATCGAGCCAGATCTTTCCTTTGGTAATTTACGTCATGCGACCGACTCGCGCTTAGCTTTTGCTGCTGAGAGGGAAGTTTCGGTAATTTTCATGGGAAAGCTGCTTCTGTTACTGGTCGCTTATAAAGTGTCACGATCTGCCGAGCCAGCAACTATCGAGGCATCGATTTCAGAGCACACACGTACATTTCGCTTCGAGTACGAAATGAATGATCCATTTTAATCTATCTATTCGACACTCTGGCTTCCGTTGCAATTCGTACCTGATTTCCCGTCCAATTGTGTTATCATGATGATGAGAAATTCGTTTCATAAATGGCTCACGAGGAAGGGAATCAATATTCACTCCCATACTACTAACGTTCATCGAGATGTCTTTATAAAGTTATATAACGAGCTATACATACATCGTGCATAAATTGGGAATGGCAGAGTTTTAACAAATTATTGTTTCATGCTTTATTAAAATTGAGATGCATGTAGAGCTCGATGACTAGTTACCTCTTACGTAAATTACAATGAATTTAAAATAAAACAATATACGACTGTAATATATACAGTTTGTTGGTGATTCCAATTTTCCAATAACTGGAGTTTTCATTAGTTTAAAGTGATAGTTTAATCAATTGAAAGGCGACTTCAAAAAAACTCTTATTGTTTAATTTCATGAATAAAATGATTCTTTTTCGTTACTTCTTGTACTTTGTATTTTACGTGAGTTGAAAACATGTAGTATGCATGCTTGTGTATACTAGCTTGTGGAATGATTACTTTTCTTCGTCAACACATGAGCTTGTAAGAGGAAACTCACGTTAATGCTGGTCGTTTAATAGTGTTAAAACGAAGAAGCTCACCGAGTTGATGTAGTTGATGAGGGAGAGTCCGCCGTCCCACGGATGCTCGAGCTCACAGGAGAGATTTGCTGGCTTGAGAGCGTGAGACTGCTCGAGGGTTCTCAAACCAACAGCAAACACCTGAACGCTGTCGTACATCAACGCTGGTTCTGCCTGGATTTCAAAAAGTTAAATAAATAACACACTTCTTTTGCTCTTATGTAACAAGAGAATATGTATACGTATAATACTGAAACTACTCGCGTTTACTCTGAGAACATTGCTATTTACAGAAAAAATTTGAAATAACTGTGACCTTATAACAATTTAGTAATACGATGGTGCTTTTTGACTTTAACTCTTTAACTTTATCTCCTTCCTGCCTTTTTTCTTGATTTAGAAACTGACATGACGCCTTTTTGCACATCTCTTTTGGTCTAAAACTTTTAAAGGAGGTACTTTCAGCGCTCCGAATCCTTAAAGTCGCTTTCCATTCATCCAGTACAGTCTCTCGCAGAACATACTTTTCTAAATCTTTTTTAACCTGCAATTCTTTTAGACTTCTTTTCAACTTCTTTCAGTGTACCTTTTTCGTAGTCTATTTTAGCCCTCGTCGACTACTGAGAAAGAGACTCTCGGAAGGTATTTGCTTTCCATCCATAAAGTTCAGCAAAAGCATTTCCCTTCTATTACCTACGAATTTCCCGTCCTTTCCTTAGGCACTTCAATCATAGAACATTACAATGTGATTTTTTGATTTTTATTTCATTAATAATATGTACCCTCTCAATCTGAATTAGTAAGAATTTGACTAAGTAAATTAGTAGCCTTAAATTTCACTATTGCATTCGTCATTTCTCCACTTTCCACTAAATGAAATAGTAAGTCACTTATTACCGAAGTGGATTCGTAAGAATAACTTAATAATCTATTGAATAGTTTTAATTACTAATTGAATTGTTCACAATGAATTTTATTGTCCTTCCAACATTAGTATATTAATTTTAAACTATTTATTTTTAAATAAATAATATTGAGGGATATTGAAATTTTTTAAGAATTATAATCAATTAACCATTTTTACGTGGAAGTTTAAGGGGTTTCTAGTAATTTCATGACTGTTAAAAGATTTTGCGAAATTTTAAGATATATTTTAAGATAACTTTTAAGATATATTAGTTTCTTACTAATTCAAATGGTGCGAAGTCGTTTACTATAAATTAGTAAAAAGTTACTAATTTTTTTAGTAACAAGGACAAAATAAATAAATTAGTAACACTATTCAATTAAATATCTTCCAAATTTTTAGATCTCTTAAAATATCGCAAAGTCTTCTAAAAGTCATAAGACTTTTAGAATTATTAAAATGTTTTAAAATTTGATCTGCAGACTTTTTTTTCCCCCTCGAAGAAACCTTTTCATAATATTGATATTTCAAATATGGATATATCGAAAAAGTGATGATAATTGTTATTTAAAAAAAAAAAAGAAAAAATGTCGATAAATCGGTATAGAGAATATTGATGTGCAGAAGATTTAAATCTAATTAGATATTAGATTGACATTCAATATTAAGTTAGGCCTTCAACGTAAGTTTAAAATATCAAATTTATTTATTTACAAAAACTGAAGAACAGTATCGGTAGAGGGATTCCTTAAAATATCTTAAAATCTTTTGAATCCCTTTCAAATCTCTTAAATCGTTAATAATCGTTTAAAAAATATAAAATTTTCGAATTTTGAATGATTTAGTTCTAAATTCTTCACGCTTTCAAAATAAATTTTTAACTTGAAATCAAAATTCGACAAAATAATACTTCGAAATCCTTAGAAATCTTTTAAAATCTGTTGAATAAACTATCAAAGATATATATGACAAAAATAACATAGATATTTTACAAAAAGTTGAACATTACTGATTGTTCGAAGACAAATAATAAGATCTAAATTGATCAGTAAGTTATTCTTACTAATTCAGATTAAGAGAGATCACCTAAGTTTTTTAAATTAAGTACATGATCTCTTACAAAGTATTTTCATGCATAACATTATTTTATTAGCTTTGAATCTAATTTATCAGAGTTGCATAAGTTAGAACTGATTTTATGTGTGTTTATGGGAAGTGACTGAATTTCTAAGTGCGTCAACATATTTGCGCAGTCAAACATGGCAAAGGATATGAAACTTTGGTGAGGTCGGTTGGTCGGCGCCGATATTTACTGTAAGCGAATTTTGTGACTTTGCTTTCGCTTTCGAAGTAAATCGGATAAGTCACACAAGCGAGTTCAGAAATTTTCGAAATATGAGCATTTTCAGTGAAACCACAAAATATACAAAATTTAGATAGAAATAATTCCTTCCATAATAATTTTGGTTAGTCTACAAATTCTTGCAACTTGGAAATTTCCTTTAAGAGTAAACTTCGAAATTTAATGTTCTTACTTACAAAGTATTGCATGGAAAATGAAGCCACCAGTAATAAACTTTGCAACAACTTTACATGCGTAAGTAAAAGATATCGAGTTACTCGAGTTAAAGATAACTTCCGCGTGTTATTCAAGTTACTTTGAGTTACCCTATAAACATTTAATTTCGCGTCAATATAATAATCATAGACTTTACTTCCATTAATCAGAATGTTTTATTTTGTGAAGAATCCTTTTCCGCTTTGGAAGAAAATAAGCGCTTTATTTTGTCACTTACCCGTCAATAAAAAAGTGGCAAGGTGCCAGGGAATAATTTTAGCAGAGTAGAAATTGTGCACTCGATAATTGAAGATGAGCATGAACTCGTGTCTACGGAAAATCGTCGTCCCTTCGCTGCACGGGTTACGCATAAATTTCATTAGCGGAATTTCATCAACTTTTACATCCCGTTTATTACAGTACGCTATACGCCGTCGGCGTTTTTTACTCGATGACAACTTTCCATTGAGCTCCAACACGTTGAAATTACACTTTTTGAGAATTTTAATTACAGGCTAAATTTCTATAATTATTTCAACGAAAAAGCCTTGAATAGAAAATGTATGATGCTTATTTGGTATGATATTCCACTTTGGTCTGAATTTATACCAAGATTGGATATAGATATATTTGTGAGGGTGGATATAAAATGATTCGATTTAAGAGGTCGATAGCGATTTGAGCAGAGATAAGCAGTGTAATGTGTCAAAGAAGTTTATCTTATAAGTAAGACGTTTCCTCAACAGGTGCTTCCTTGGCACTCAGTATTGCGAATGGTGAAACTCCAGTCGGCGTCTATCAAGCAAAACGAGAGAAATAATGTAGTCTGAAATTCCCTTGAGAAGCAAAATAGTTCTCGTCGTGGTGAATACTCGGTCGTTATCTCGAGTTAATTCAAGCGTACTCTTAATTAGTCAAATGCCAAATCTACAAAGTTTACCTGAGAGAGGTTGCTTCTAACATACAGGCAAAATACGACTACAGTTTGGCTTTTACGGGACTTGACTTCATTTCGATGATTAATTCTGAATGATCTTTAAAGAATCATAACTTCAAATAGCATTTTCATCTTTGTTTCATGTATGCCTTTTAAGCCAAACAGATTCATTAAGAAAGTTTCATACTGTCTGCAATGATTTTGCTTGTTAGAAAATTCTAAATGGTACAAAATTCACCTCAAAGGATACATAATTCGGTGTTTGAAAATTGTATATGGCAAGTTAAGTCACGTGAGTATAAAAGGTACTCTACAAGGGCTAATATCGCAAAACATGCATAAACTATGAGAGGATGATACACTCGCGCCACAACGTTAACCAACTTTGAAATTTCAACGGTGCAAACTGAAGATATTTAAGGAGACAAATGGTTTGGTTTATACGTGGTAATGTATTTTTGAATTAGAAAGTGGCATAAATTGCTTATTTCATATTTTACTACATTCATAATCATATGAAAATGTGAAATTTCAGTATTATCGTGACTGATAATCGCCCGTGCAGAAATTGTTGAAGTTTTGACGAGACCCTGGATAGGGATGTCTGCTATCAATAAAAATATTTCAATATAATTAGACATTTATGGGACAACGATATTAATACCAATTTTAAATTAATATTCCCACCTTGAAAATGAAATTGGGCATTGAAGAGTTTTCAACGTCAAAACCAAACATCGGAGGTAAAGTAGGAAATTCCGAACATTTTTTACACTTAATTATTTGTGAAAATAAACATGGTTTAATGTCATTTAATATTCCTTGAAATACTTGAAATAAATTTTTAATTGAAATTTTCAAATTTTCAAGCATGAAACTCGCTTGAATTATTTTTAATTCTTTAAAAATTCCTTTTGTTTTCAGAAAATAAACTAGGTAAGTAATCAAATGTTGCAAATAATTAATCCAGAATATTTTTTTTAACTTGTTGGGGTCTTGACCAGCTTTCTCTACGTAGAGCAAGTGAGGGCTGGTAAATATTTACCAGGACCTTGTCGGGTCCTTTCCACTATACCAGATCAGGACCACATTAGAACTAGAAAAAACTGACCATAGCTTCAATAGGACCCCACCAAAATTTCTGTAGAGGCGATAATGCTAGACATTCCTGATACATTTTTAAATTAAATTTCGTCACGTTCACGATAAGGTGGATTGACACATCTGTAAGAGAATCTCTCCTTTTCCTCCGTCTCCCTTTTTTTCTGCTACGCATCTTCATTTTTCCTTCACTCTTATGGCATACAGATCAAACTATATTAGCATTTAAAACGAAATGCAACTGCTCTCGAAGCGGGAATCGTGCCTGAGAAAAAGTTTTTAAGCAGGTCGTGACTAACAATAAGACTTTACAACTAGACTTGGATTGAATTCTCAAGATATAAAAAAGCATCCGTTTCTCAAGTGCTGATAGCAATCTAAAATCACTAGTAAAACTTTTAAATAGACTTTAAGAATAGTTACTTTTGTCGTCGCAGATTGCTAAGATGTTTTGCTAAAATCAGGGGCGGTGGAAACAGTAGGGATGATGGAGAGTTGTTTCTTAGTTTCAATTTTTTTTTTTAATTAGACAGATTTTTTACAAGATGCACTCTATGATTTCGTCGGACCCGGAATATTTGGTCTTTATATTGAGGGCACCCAAAAAATTTTCAAGTCCACCATTCTCCAACGCCCTTATATATATAAAAAAAAAATTTTACCATAATATTCCCAAAATCAATTTCCCTAATTGAATGGTATGACGCAGCGACGCAGGACGAGTAAATACCAGGTGTAAAGTAACTAACGCCTGCGAGTAATCATCTTTCGCATCGATGCCTTTAATTACTATTCAGAGAGGAGGCTCCGTGTTAAGGCATGGACGTTATCGGTCGTGAAATTCGGTATTCTAGACGAATTTACACATGAAATCATCAAAAGCGAGAAGACAAAAAAATAAAGCTCAAATTTTACACACACGTCATATATATCTAGGATGAAAGTAAGTGTTAATGATTGCAAATATCATTTACATACAACGAAGCAGAGGTCGATCGCAGGACATTACATGCTATCGCGGTTCATTTCCCATACCAGTCGTTGCTCGTTTTCGTTCACTCTCGATGACAAATGGAGCTCTGATACTGGAAAACAGTGTCAACGAGGTCATTCTCCCACGAGAAAATAATTGCGAGAAGGGAACAATATTTTCTGCACCTCTGCACGTATCAAATTGGGTTTTCATCAAAATGTCAAAACTGCATTTGAAATATCTTATCCTGCTTCTTAATAAAATACCACTTTCAATAAAATAGTACAATTAAGTAACCACAATTTTAATGTTTGTTTTAATTCAAAGACGAAGAAATGGAAACTTGCAAAAAATGGCATGCTTCTCTGTAAAAAATAGTGCCATTCTTCTTACTTAAAAGCAAAGACACGCTTCATTTTCTTTCTCTCTCATGCACTTGCACTCGCTTGTTCCCTTTTTGAATTCTCACCCTCAACTTTCTCCTTCCAATTGCCTTCGTGCATTAAACGGCCAAGTTAGCCCCGGAAGACCGTAGAAAAAGTTCAGTCACAATCAGCGGTACAGACGAGCGGAAACGGAAGTAAAAAAAGAGAGGGTGGTAAAAAAAGTCGTCTCCCTCTCTAGCGGCTTGCTCTTTTCGTTCCCCTATACCCCTATACAGAGCATATATAGAGTAAGTATGGGAACATGACCAGTTTTCCAAGACAAGTGTAGGTGGCTGTTAGTGCGGCCAGGAAACCTCAAAAAGGTAGAAGAAACAAGACTTGGAAAAGACAGGATGTTCAGATGCGAATACATAGAGAAAGAAAAAGAAGGAAGAGTAACATGAAGGAGGCAGGAAAGAAAAAAGAAATATACGTCAGAGCTTGTTACACCAGCACGGAAACCCCAGTTGCATACTGATTACTCTACCTCGTTCTACCTTCTTTCACTTCCTTTGAGTTTTCACTTTTTATTCCTCCCCCTCTTTCTCTACATACAATTTTTCTGAATTTTTATTGCTTTTTTTAAATAATTCCAATGTCTGGGCTGCTAGAATCAAAGCCGCAGTTTTATTCGAAATTCAACCCTCTACTTATACAAATTATTTTAAGGGCATGTCGTCGACATTACAACCGACTTATAAGAATTTAAGACCTTGTTTTAGTGCAGCTCAGAGTTTATCAAAGTATTGGTCCACCAATAAATACATCAACGCTCAGATTGCCTTTTACACTAACTAATTTTCGTCAAAGTTTTCTTCTGCGCTTTTTCTTAGATAGATATTAAAAATGGAAATAACATAAGAAAGTGTAGAGGCGCTTTGATGCATATAGGATTGAATATGCAGATAGGAATTAATGCAGTGATTTATATACAGTAGAAACGCTAGAAAGGTGAGTATGTAGTCTAGCTCGATTAGTTTATTTCCCCTGACTCGAAGCTGTCTCTCCAGAAACTTGCATGTTTCCCTACATGTATATATGGTTTATTCTATCTGTATTTGATGAAATCATATAGCTATGAAATGGAGAAATGGCCTGTTTTTTTAATAGTCTCATTTTCTCATTAATCTCGCGCTTTTTCAGCAATTTAAAAGTATAAGTACCTCGATTTAAGAACACGCTTAAGTAACCAAATATATGTCACTTGCACCAACAAAACAAAATTTCGCCTGTATCTCTTAACTCGATTTATTAAGCACCTAGTTAGTTTTCCCTTTTGGGCTCTTAAGTGCACAGTTAAGGCAGATAATTAAAGGAGTTTTTCAAACAGATAAAGCAGAGACGGATGAACCAGGATGAAAATCCTGAATGTGCAAGGATTTTGCACGCCACTGGTAGACTGTCCAATGAATCACTGAATTTACCCAAGCGCCGGTGGATAACCTCTGCTGTTTGCACCATAAATCAGACTATATCTCTCACTCTAATATGGGTCTTATTTTTTCCCTTGGTTGGCAATAGAAGTGGTGGGAACCGTCATGACTATTCTCGGAAACCGAAGCACTATAACTCGAAATGAAGGATCTGCTTCTCTGATTCCTGAAGGCATGAATGAAATCCCGGAAATCGTTCCAAACAAATTTCCATTTAACTTTCCTAAAAATTTTCATGATTTCATCGATATTTCAACAGTTTGTGAAGACCTATTCTATTTTACTGAGCTGCCTGGAATTTTGAAATTATAATTAGGACAAATTTTGTTATTTGATTTTCTAGAGTGTCAAAACTAAGCTTCTTGAACCAATTTATTCTCTTTAAAAAAAATATTACAACGAAATGCCTTGAAGTGTCTTAAAAGTTCTTGCAAATCTGATTGCATTTTTCATGACTTGAAGTTGTAAAAAGAAAAACTCATCAAATTCTATGAAACCTTAATTATTCTGCATAATTTTTTAAAAGTCATAAAAGTCTCTTGGATTCTCTTAAAATTCTTAAAAGTTCAATCACAAGATTTAAATTCCTTAAAATATCTTAAAATTCCTAGAAACCTTCTGAAATTTTATAAAATTTCACGAAATTAAACACCCGACTTCCCTTAAAGTCCCTTCAAATTCTTGGAAACCGTTTTAAAATCTCTTGCATCAACTGGATTAATTATTACTTACTTACACTACTGGCAGTGACAGTGAGCCATTATGGTCAGACATGGATCTTTTCTTAAAAATCTATTAAAATTGCACGAATTGCTTTAAAATTTCACGAAATATCTTTAATATCATAAATCTCTTGAAATCTATGTTAAAGTTTATGAAAATCTCTAAAAACTCCTACAAAATCTTTAAAAAATCATAAAAATCACTTGAAAATCGTTAAAATTCATGAAAGTCTCTAAAAATCTCTCAAAAAGTTCAACAAGATTTAAAAAACCTTAAAATTCCTATAAACCTGTTGAAATCTCTTAAAATTACTAAAATTCCCACGACAACACTTAAAATCGTCTAAAACTCCTAAACCTTCTGAAAACTTTTAAAATTTCGCGAAAACCTTCGAAATCCCTTACAATTCAATGAAATCTCTTAAAAATCTTAAAAATCACCAGAAATTCATAAAAATCACTTGAAAATCCAAATATGTGTTAAGATTTTTACAAACCTCTTAAAATTCCTTCTCTAAAAAATTAATTGTAAGAAGCAAAACAAAATAACTACAATTCAAATGAACTTGATTAGGAAACTGAAAAATGATCGAATTGTATACTGTATGGTATATTATTATAAAGTAGAACATGTAAATTCATGAAAGTGTATGGAGCAGAATAAGTTATTTCAACTTGATCATGCATCAGTAAAGTTTAGCGGCGCTCGGTGCGACAGTATAGTGAAGCAATTAAGCAAGCTGCTCATTGCTTTAGACATCTCTCTCATTCTTGGATCGCTTTTCTCTGTCTTCCTCCCACTCCGCAAGTTTATCTCGAACCCCGGGACTTCCCATGAATTGTAAATTACTTGATTTACTAAGTTTTTTAATACTTCGGCTCGCTATAGAAGCTGAACATGGTAAAGTTTGCATTTTATCGTGGTATCAGAAATTAATAAAATTATACTCCTGTCAAAAAAAGAAGAAACAGCCTGCCAAAAAATACAATTTTACAAGCGGCACACATATTTATTTCTGAATATGTAATCAAGTTCAACTTAATATGAAATAATAAAAATCGGTTTTTAAACCTCTTTTTCCATATTTTTTCTGAATTCTGTTTCTAAATTCCTTTTCACACCTACGTCTTACATTTTGATTAAGCATTGAATCATACCTCTATCACATGAGATTTATTGAGTATCGTGTTTCCAGCTGGTTGAAAGCGCTCCATATCCTTCAATATTCCTCTTACGTTGGAGTCCTCAGCATCGACCAGTCGAAAGGCAGTGATGTTAACAAAATTGTGTTTGAAATCCTCAAGATCGAATGTCTCGATATCCTGGAATAGTTTATCAAAACTTTATTTTAGTTTTTAAGGTTCTTCTTAAACTTAGAATTAATTTGTTTAATTTATTTTAAGCCACCTTTTAATCAGGCATTTATATTTCTCGATTTCAATGTTACTTATTTTATTATTCTAGGTGATTGAATATTCCCATCATTTGATAATTTGGATTAATTATAATTGTTTTATGCACCTGCTACTTGAAATGCGTTAATTGCAAATGATTTTATATAACAATAAACATGTAAATTTGTCGGATTTATTGCTCTTGTTTAGATAATTAAAATTGAATATCCAAATGACATTTAATAATGTATATAGCAATGATTGAAAATTGTACTTACAAATGTTGTGAAGAGGTAGTGATATTTGTAGTCGTTCATTTGCAGCTGCAGAATCTAAAAACAAAACCAGTAATGAAGTTAAAAATGACACTAAATTGAAAACAAACTTTTTAAACCATCGCCTTACCGTTCGCAAAAAAAGATGCATATTACGTGACTTCGTGTCCACAATAAGATTCATGATTTCCTTATTCTTGACTTCAGTTAGAACTTGTTTATAAGATTCAGGATCAGCTTGTCGCATATGAATTTCTATATCTTGTAACTTTGGTGATCTTGCAAGTTCTCGAAGCTTAATTAAACCTGAAAAAAAACAGAGAATTAGTCCACTTTTCTTCATTGACTAATGTGACATTTTTTTAGGTCTTAGTAAGGAAGAAATAAAGCCAGTCTGGAAAATACCATATATTCGAAGCAAATTTATTTTTATGATCAAACTTTCTCATGGACTCAAGCATTCAATTTGTAAAGTAGATTTTTCTTTTGTGAGGGGTTAATCTCTCGAGATTAATCTCAAGTAGAAGAGAGTAAAAGAATGTATGAGAGGAATTCTAGTTTTATAGGCCCATCAGAGGAGGTTATGAGAACAAGCCCGGATCATCCCTCGTCATTTTTCCTTCACTGAACATCTTATCGTATAACTGGTCGCTTAAATGGGCGGAAACCCGTGAATCACGGCGACCCTATGAAATCAATACTTCCAGCGCCTAAGTAATCAAGGTATCATCTCAACTTGTGGGTCTTCATGAGGTTCGTTTGGGCTCGTTTCCTCTTTACTTCAGAGATTTATCTGATCTTGATTTCAGAGCGGTCAAATTTCTGTAAACACTGGGGGTGTTCATTAATTGGAAACTCTGTGTAAACATTTGCGAAAACCGGTCACGTTTCCAAAAAAATTGAAATCCAATACTCACGCGTCTAGTAAATGAACGAAAACTTGATCTATGTCGATTTATTTCGTACCCTCTTTTCTTTCTGTCCATTTTTATTCCAAATGTATTAATTTGCATCTTATTCGATTCAATAATAGAAGAGATTTATATTCCCTAATTGAAAAAGAGATCGCAATGAAAAGCCTCAGGAACCAAAGTTTCTCGAGCTCATTGCTTCAGTGACTTTGTGAATTCGAATTTAAATAATCGTTATCCGAACAAGATAATTACTATGCTGAGATTCCTAATTCCGGACAGAGACGAAGATACACAGTGATCGTTATATATGTATGTATATATGAGATCGAGAAAAGTTGAGTAAGTTATTAACTAGCTACTGATAGTAGATATTCTATTCAAACATTTCGATATGACAATAATTTACATTATTATATCATTGGTTCTACGTCTTCTAAGATTTTAATATTTTAAATGAAATGCAATTTAGTGTGTCTCGCAAAGCTTGACCAAGCACTCATTATTAAATGCACTTGCTCACGGAAATTGTACTGGATTTAGGAAAGGAAAGATCAATAAGATAGAAGAACTCCACAATAGTCGATGATGGTTCCGACAGAGTTCATTGTCGATTCGTAAGGCGTAAAGGACACGGAATCAGGCGAGCAGGGCGAGCAATTTCGCGAGACGCTTCCACATCGGAGGACGTTGCTGAAGCTATACGTAAAGCCAAATGACGCGACGGAATCACAATGGCAGGATAACCTAGGCGGAGGCATTGTAAATTCAATTCATCGCTCGCCAATGAAAAGGACGAATGAGGAATGCCACCTCAGATCAAGCCTGAATCCTCCCCGCGGCATACATTACTATATAATACTTCAGAAGCGCTTCAAGATGCTTCAACTTGTTGGATTTCTCGTATCTCAACTACTGTTTTCATCAACCAGATTAATTTATTACTCACATAAACAACTGGCAGTGAAAATGTGTCATTATGGTCAGACGCAGATCTATTCTTAAAAATCTATTAAAATAAAATTAATTATTTTAAAATGCCAGTTCTACAAAATCTTTTAGAACACTTTTAAATCGTCTTGAAAGTTTTTGCAAACTTTTAATGGCTTGAAGTCATGGAAGTCTTGAAGTTGTAAAAAGGAAAACAAAATAATCGAACGTGTTATAGTTTACTAGTCCCTTAAATTTTCATGAAAACCTTTGTAATCCATTACAATTGGTTAAAATCTCTTCAAATTCCTAGAAATCTTTTGAAATATTTTTAAATTTCACGAAAACCTTTTACGTCTCTTAAAATCCATTAAAAATACTAAAAACCTTCATCAATTAGATTAACTTATTACTTACTTACACTACTGTCAGTGACAACGTGCCGTTATGGTCAGACGAGGATCTAATCTTAAAAATCGAATAAGATTGCATGAATTCCTTTAAAATTTCTCGAAAAATCCTGAAATCTCTTACAACACCGTCAAAATCCCTTCAGATTCCTATATCTATTGATTTAGACTAAGGAATATCGTTTTAATTGTGTCCCACAATGTAAATATAATGTAAATGTAATAGAAATGTGAAACTGTAATTGTGTTTAACTGCAGATAGAATAAAAGAAAATCGGGAAATTCCCGGGTAAACCCTCTGGAAATGAAGGACAATGACGAATAAATGTGTACTTAGATCTCCAAGACCCGAGGTTGTCTTCAATCAGCTCATAAAAGAAGATCCGAGAATTCTTTCTTTGGTAATCTGATACACAAATGCTGATGACATTCTTTCTTTCTGACTTTTTATGAAACGGCTTCTGTGTGCCAGCTAACAATTTTATTGCGTCTTAAGGTTTATTCAAAAGAAAGGGAGTGATTGTGAATTTTCTCTTTCTTTTCATTATTCCACCCCATTGGCGTGACAAGTGGAAGTGGTGAGAAACCCATTATCATTCATTGGAAGTTTATTACATTCTCTACCATGAAACTTTTCTATAAGAATTATTCGTTCGGGATTTGTTATCAATTTTCATAATACATGATGTTTAAACTTCTGTATCGTAAATTTAAAAGTGAGAATTACAAATCCAACTTACCAATGTTGAATGCATTGATCTCTATTAACTTGTTTTTCCTCTTTCATTCGCTATATTTCAAAGATATTACTACAATATTTCAAGTTTGATCGGAAGTAGTTGTCATTAGAGTGTAGAGTTAGTATATAACTCGTTTGAAGATCAATGTGAACCTCGAACATGCGATTCTCGACTTTCTGAGCAATGCAGCAAGCCCCTTGAATTCCCTGGAGAAATTATCCTCCTCTTCTAAACCGACTTTTTCCTCGACCTTCGAGACTCGCCAACGATTCAGCCAATTATCTCCAGAACCTCTTCACGGGTTTCGCGACACGAGCGGATTTATAAGGATAATATATTTATTTATTTTACATCTTTATATTTATAGAAATCCTAAATTTTCATCGAAATCGACACTTGAACCTTATAAATACTCTCTTTATAATTTCTCTTCACGAAAGTTGTACAACATATCATTTCTGCCAATTTTATTGCAATATTCCTACGTCTGCGACTTTGTAAGCATTTTGCGAAAATAATCAAGTTTGAGAAATAAGTTTCACGAAAGCGTACACCTTTTTCTGGATTTGAACGTTTCATGCTCGCAGCTTTCTACAGAATGCAAGATACACGTAAGAAACTATATTCCACATAAAAATTTTATACAAATCAGAAGAAGAAACGGAGCGTCAGAGAGTTCTCTCTTGGAAGTGGCAAGGTATAGAAAAATATTTGAAAAATTCCTCACAAGCAAACAGTGCTACGAATCTTGCGTAAAGAGATCGGAGGAAGGTAGAGCGGATGCAACATCAAATAAATAAATCGAATCACACTACAGCGAGTAATAAATACATCAGTATGTGCTTTTCGTCCAAATACAAACATCAAACATTTCTGTTAAGATAATTTAATTATCAATCATTTGCCTACATTTTCCTTGGGCTTTTTATTAGGGCAGAAAAGCAATTAATAGAAAATTTACAATTCAAAATGATATGATGGTTTCATAAACTACGAAGGAATTTCATTAAATAGATTATTAAAAAAAAAATTTGAAATTCTTGAAATCAGTTGGCAGCTCTATTAGATTATAATAAGATTTATTTTTTTTCAGAAAATTATAACGACACCATAAAAATTTCTGAATGGGAATGGATTCAGTAAAATTTTTTATTTTTTTATTTTGCGAACCGATATGTTCCAATACGAGATATTCAATCCGTCTATACGAATTTAATACCCCTTCCTTTTTTTATCTTTATTTCCAGCCTTTTTATTGTCTGATTTAAACTATTTGATATTAATTTGAATTCTAGTTTATAAAATTTTTCGTTTGTTCTTCGAACTAGATATTTTAATCGTTTCACAGATGTGCATTTCAGACCGAACATGGTTAGATAACCCAACTCTGAGAGGAGTTTGTGTTAGAAACGATATCTATGGTGGTTTAACTAGAGTTGGAAGCACCCGTCGACGATAGAGAGAGGCGGAGGAAAACCAGTGGCTTACTGCGCCACGGGACATCCCGCAGGATGTTTCAATCGGAGCTGGATTGGCGAATCGTGCTTTCTTGTATTATTTTTTTTTAACATTTTTACTATTTTCTTCTTCTTTCAAGCAAAATGTCTTTCGTCCATTCTGCACAAAGAAATCAGTAAAAACATTCTAAAGTGCTTTTGACCAATGGCTATTCCAGAAGGCTCTCAAGGAAGAAAATAGTTTCCGTAAAAAATTCTTTTATCTGTATGGAAAATGTATAAAATGTAAGAATGCTTGAATCTCTTTGAAAATGGTTATTTCACAAGAAATGAAAGTGAACTATTTTTGAACGAATAGAAGAAGGTAAAGAAATTAGCATTCTGATAAAAGATTAATATAGTCTGAAAAATTAGCATTGTCATTGTGCAATTATGCTGTCTGCTGAGAGGCAATATAACTTGAAAGAATGATTATACTAACGACCTCGTTTTCTGAGGATTATGGATCAGAACTTAATCAGCAAATGAAGAAGACGCTAGATGTAAGTATAACGTCACGAAAGAGTCATTTGCATTATAAATTTTGTTCCTTGAAGCTATAGAAGCTGTGTATTGATTAAATAATAAGTAAAATCGACCACCTCCTCATATTCCTTAACACAATTTATGAATTGACAAACTTTTGTGCAGTCGTGTAATATGTTTAAGTTTATTTATTCAATTTCAAAAATTGAAATGAAATGCGCGTGAGAGGAGATTAAATTAAAGTGGAAAGACCGTCTCGGTAGTACATCGGAAAATTTGAAGAATTTCTGAAGGCGACTTGGCTATGAATATGCATTTCTCTTAACGCTAGAGATGAAGAAGAGAGTGCTAAAACTTCGAGAGAGTTCTCTGTACTCCGTAATCGCCATCATGCTTTTTCAAGATGCTCCTAGTTCTCGTTATCAAGTGCAAATTTCTATTTCAGAGAAATTTCCCAGTTTCCATGGCTAGACATTTATGCATGATAAAGAAATTTAATCCACGGAATTTATTCACGACCATTTGTATAATCTGTATAATTTGTAGATATACGCAAGAATCTTTCAATTTCTATTTTATTTATCTAGTTTTCATTAATTTAGAGTATTTTGTGCCTTCAAAATAAGATGGCTCGAATTTCTTATCTATTGGGATTCGGGCTCGGCCATTAATCATGTGATATTCTAAAAGGGAGCGAAAGGTCGCAGATTTAATCAGGATTGATTACAAGAGGGACGCAAGTTCTAAGGCACATCCCATGTATTATTTGCTATTGACTTATCAAATCAACAATTGAATTTATTAGGGATAACTGTTATGTTTATAAATACAAGAAAGTTGTACAAGTACCGAGAGTCTCACCATAATCTTCTTCGTAGATAATGGCTACTTTTGTCCAGTTCAGGAATGCCATGACGTCTTGGTAAGCATTGTTGAGCAGTGTTTGTGCGGGATGTAAATTGATGCTGAATTCTTTCGCCTCCGTATCCAGATCAAGCCTGGCTTCCAGGTGCGGTATGTCCAGGGCGTCGCAAATGCTGTGTATATGCTGTCCCAGGATCGGATTGGATGGACCAAAGATTGCCTGTACCCCAAATTTAACCTGCTGACAGGCTGAAAATGGAAATTAACAATGCATATTATTTGTTTAACTACGAGAGAAACATCCTAATAAAACAATACTATTAACTTTCCCTAATTTTCAAGTAATCTAATTCTTCTTATCCGAATTTTTATTTGGGTGATATTCATGCGCCTCTTTCATTTTACACTCTCAAAATCATATTCAGTGTCTTTCAACTTTTCCTTGTGAAATTCACCAGTCAGTGAAGCGCACGAGTTATATATAAGAGGGTGGAATATTGAAATCGGAATTCAAATATGGAAAATATTGGGTAGAGCATGTATAGAAACTAGAATCTGCCTCAAAGTTTACGTGACAATAGAAAGGCATGTGGTTGTAGAGAACGAGTTAGAAAAGCACTTGAGCCAGGATTGTGGTTTTAGTAATATGTCAAAAGCAATTTTGGAAACTTTCTCAATATTTCTTTATGACTTGAGCATTAGATTACATTCGAGAATCTATTTAGGTTTAATAATAATGAATATTTTTACATATGGTAGACGCAAACTCATCCTTAGTTTTAAAATATTAGGATAGATATTAGATACTATCGCTTGTTTCGCGGAAAGTTTAGTTTTACAGTTGAAGTTAAAGTGCATCATACAACAGGTGTTTAACTTAATAACTTTGTAAAGTGGCCGCCTTAGCAGAACTCGTTGCCTTTAACGATGTATTAAGCCCTCTTCTAATACAACTTCTTCCGAGTTATTATAGGATTTTTCATCAGAGACGCGCATAAAAAAGTATAGAATTCATTTCCATCTAGAAACTCAATGCGGAAATCAAGTGATCAGAAGATTGAATATTGATGTCTGTAAACCATATAATATAATTGAACCCTCTACTCCGAGAAAAATGTCCTGTCCATCTGACTGTTTTGATTCAAAGAGATTCAAAGCCACTCAAAGGAACGCTTCTATTTCCTTTAAATACGCATGCGCGCCTTTGGTATTTCATTTCATTTTAATATCCGCCCTACATGGCCTGATGAATAATTTTCAGCCTTGGGCCGAGTGTCCTGGAAGTGACAAGATAAAGAACCAGAAAAGGAGAATAAAAAAATAGAAAAATAGAAAAAATAAAGGAAAATTTTTAATATATAAATTCAACATTTTATTCTCTTATAAAAATAAAATGTGAATAAGCTGCCTGTTGTTTCAAGTTTCATGTTTCTTTTTCGTGCAAGTTTAAGAGACTAATTAAAACCTTGGAAGCACTGTAATTGTGCAGAAGCGGCTCTCTATCTCTCAGGAATTATTAAAGAACTCGAACATGATTTAAAAATTAATTCAAATCCAAAAACTGCTGCGACAGACAGCCTAAGTACTCGGCTTTCTAACTTATGCAAAGCAAGGAAAACTAGTTATGAAGTCCTCCTCGCTGGAACACTTTGAAAAATATTTCTGCACTGTAGTGTCCTTTCGACTGCGAATGACGCATCGTCTTCTCGTGAATATCTACCCACTTATCGTTTTTACTACACCTACGTGTCAGGATTTATCCGAAGAGGAATAAGGAACTCCAGAGATTTCTGTATTCCATGCTACGCATCCTTCGAAAAGTTTTGCATTTCTTTAGAAATAAGGAGTCTAGAATCTAGACGAATTTAGAGTAAACAGAATATATAATATTATATGTATAATGTATACATATTAAAGAAGTATTCGAGCTTTAGAATTAACAAACACTTGCCAAAGTTTTAATTTTTACATGTTCATATTAAATAACTACAAAGATTAAATATTTTTTGGGGGTATTTTCATACCATAATTGTTTATATAACCTCTGCTATAATTAAGGG
>JAUESI010000035.1:4294611-4307226 GCA_032275145.1 Synergus laeviventris
TTGGAACTTAAGTTTCTCGCCATTTCAATAGAGAATCAGTACCATGAACAAGGAAATCCAATTTTTCACCATTGCCTGTGATGAAGAGTCAATAAATATTGGAATTCTTTGCAGATAGTTTGATTCTATACCATCATCTATTCGCCAGAGTGGATTGCGTGTATTGAGATCTGGTGCGATCAAAAAGTTTTTTACACTATTTTTATCGATTTCACTCCAGATTGAAAATCGACCAAACGCATACTTTACGACGAACCATAGAGAATGGGAAGTGAATACTCGACCGTATAGGAGTATACCCTAATAATCCCAAGGTAGATTTTCAATAGTTTATGTGGTCAAAGACTTGCCATATTTTTTCCAAGGAGATAAGGAATCTCGTATATATCTACCTTTTTCTACATGAAAAAGAGTTTTATGCGATACTGTAGTAAAAACACAGTTTAAGGTGCGCGAAGAAGAGAAGAGAGTATGGTATATTAATAAATTTTAATAAAGGCATGTTTTTACAAATTTTAATAAAAAAATTCATTACAACAATACGCCTTCGGTCTTAAAAAGAATATTAATAATTTGTAGATAATTTATTCAACCTTCCTTTTTTATCAACGGTATACCGTTTACTCTAACTTATAAATTAATTTTTAATTTGGATATAGAATATTCAATAGAGAATTATATATTGTCAATCGAAGTTTATAATGGCAACACATTAATTTATCAATGTTCATAAACTGTGTATTAATGCAGACATGATCCATAGGCGAGAATTATGGCAACATTAAAGTCACTCTTGAGTGAGTGAGTAACTGAGTACATTAAGGTACATCTTCTCCAAATGGCCATATCTATAAAAGATACGATTATTAAATTTTATTCATATATAGTTGGTTTTCTTGATGTTTAAACTATGCATACTATACATATTATAGACTATATAACGGAAAATAAATCCATCTAGCCACGCCACTTTTCTTATAAAAATTTTTTGGTTTTAGATTAAGTCAATGTGAATTATTAAAGATGTGCAAAAAATATTTTCTAAAGCAAATAGAAAATACTTTCAAATGTTTCACTTTTGCAATCTTCATCTCAATTCACATCCATACCTATCTCTTTCAATCCACGCTTCTCTATTTTTATCTATTTCTCGCCAATTCCAGTCTCTTTCTATTTCCATATTAATAAAAATTTGCTCCATCTCTATTCTTGTCTATCCCTTTCTATCTTCTTGTCTCTCAAAATTCTCTTTTAAATCTTTTTTAATCTCACGCCTATCTCTATCTATCTCTTTCTATTTCTTTACTTCCAACTTCCCACTACTGAACATAATTTAAGACAGACTTATGTCCAGGGTCTACTTTTGGTTCCAATTTCATTAATATTTGCGCTTCGTGTAAAGAAAATGTCTTAATTTTTCTTGGTCGAGTTACTTGTAGCCTGTCTCTTGGCCAACTGCACTCCTCTTATTCCAGCGCTTGTAAAACTCAACAGGCAAATTGGCTTCCAACTTCCAGGAAATTCAACGGCAATTTCTAAAGCAAGGTAATGGGGTAAGAGGAATGAGGAAAAGAGCGGTACGAAGACGAGTCACACTCCTTTATAAAGCCCGCGGGCTCTCATTAAAATTTCAAAGCCTTGCAGATCTTCGCGGTCTCGATTTCTGCCAGAATTTTTTTCTTCCCTTGAAAAGACTTCTCTCTCTCTTATTAATTCAGATTAATCGCCCATTAACAGCGAGTCGATCAACTGTTATTTGAGTCTCCCTCTGAAATTTCTTCAAATCAACACTGAATTTTAAGAAATTTGTTTGATTTCCTGTTGGTCCACTGACGCGAAAGAAATTAATTATTTTCAGACTCTCCGTTTGAAAGGTTGAAAATGTTTTCGTTTGAAATGAAACGTCGAAAGAAGATGAAAGGACGGCAACTTCATTGAAATACTCGTTTCTTCAGAGTAGCGTAAAGTTTCATTAAAAAAATTACAAAGTTCGCAACTTCTTTATCGAAACAAATTTTTTTATCCTAATTTTTTTCATGATACATTGTTAAGCTAATAACTTATTATATCATTCTTATGAATATGAAATTCTGGGGTTTTTCCACTGTGAGGTTTGTCGTTTGCGAATAATAAGAGAATACCTTTTTACTCCCTGCCCTTAAAGGAAGAGAATTGTTCACCCGAGAATTATTTAATTGAATTAAAATGAAATGTAATATTCAGAAAATGTAGAAATGGAAAGTGGCAATTTCTCTTCCGAGAATGTACAAACGAACAAAGAAGTTCACCCGCGCCTGTTTCACCCGTGTCTCCTTAACGAGGGCTTGAGGATCAGTGGGCCCTTTGATGTCGCCAATTCGCAAAAGCAAGAGACTGTAGATCGTGTCGTTCGTTCAATCAATGCAATTGTCCGTTAAATCTGTTCGATGGAGTTTCGAATCAATTTTTGTCGCGAACAACTCTTGTAGATCTAACGCATGACTGCTCTTGGTTCAAACAAGCGCTTTATATAGCCAGTAATCGAAGCAATCAGTTAAATACTAACAACACTTGATCGTTATTGGACTTTAAAATAAAGTTTACACTGAATTAATTTCACACGGGATTAAGTTTATAAAGTGAAGTTAAATTTAAAAAAAAATAGCCAATATACGTTTTTATAGCAATAGACTGAAGATTTATTAGTTAAGTGAAGTCACTTCATTCTCTTTCTCCTTAATTATACATGTAGAATTCAATCGATCAGTGAAGAATTGACCTTGTAACAATTTTTAATAGGTACAAGATAAGTGTTGAACCATTTTCTTTCATCTTTTGCAATCTGCACTGACAAAGCAAGTACCAAAGTCACCCCAAAAAACAGTTTTTCAAATCAATTATAGAGATTGCTTGTTATTGAAATGCGATATTAAATACAGCGTTTAAATCTTTAAATTTCTATAAAGAAAATAAGATTCTCAAGTTGACGTAAAAAAACTATTTTTGAACATGAACTTTAGGGATGGTTTTAACCCCTTTAAAGTGTTCATCGACAGATAAAAAAAATACGATCATTCAAAGTTTCCTTGTGTTCGGTCTATTTGGAATTTTTGTGTAATATAATTAGCATAAATAGTTAAATGGGTCTAATAAATGAAATTCCTGTCGCGTCTTCGCTTGGAAGGGGCATATTCTTCTTAAACCAGAATCGAGAGCAGAACTCATTTGCATTCAAAGACACGTTGCATCCAACGAAACGTCTTATAAACGTCCCAGAAATTGCCTGACGTCGCGAGTTTCGCGCTCGTTGAGAGAATATTACAACGAGTAAGGTAATAACGTTTCTACTTTTTGGTTCTTCCAATGTTTCCGTTTCTACATTTTTTCTCTGATTCTCACTCTTCTGTGTCTCGCTCAGACCCATCATAATTGCGACTCTACAATATGCGCGCGAAAAGTCGGAAGTCTGATAACTGCGTTTCGCACGTATGTGTATAACCATAAAATCTAAAAAGCGTGACTGCACTCTGATAACGCTTTTATGCGAAATAGACGGCCGGTCCGCCATGTAGCGTTGTGACTTTTTACCTTTTTATATACCAATGTCGCGAGAAACATTGCGCATTTGTCCAAAGGTACATATGTACATTTTAAAATAAAAAACTCGGCTCTACTTTTTTTGTTCATTATGAGTTGAAGTACTGAAAAAATGATTATTTCGACTGCCCTAGGGTTCCCAATAAAATATTTTAGCAGAAAATATATTGAATTGAGAGTTTTCTCTGGAACCCTCATTCAAGTAGTGCACTGTAAATGTTCTCTCACGGGTTGCTCTGTGTAATCTAGCATTGATTTTTCATTCCCGGAGTCTACACAAATCTCCGATGAAACTCAATATCCAATAATCCGAAACTCTTATCGTGGTATACTGCTCTCAATTCAAAATATCCCTGAAAATCCTGCTTAATGGATTTTCTCTTTTTTTTTTATTCTCAGAATAAAATGTACAAAATTGTATTTCTGAGATTTCAATATAACGAATTATATTTTCTAGAAATTTATTTAAATTCTGATAAAATGGATTGCAAATAGTATTTTTAACTGTTCATAAGTCACACTTCAGCCCAATAATTTTAGTCACCATTTTTTCTAATGTATTTTTGATGAACCTTTTGTCAGAACCAGGTTGCTTTTTGTTTTGTTTTCTTCTAAAATTGTAAATTGCATCGGTAAATAAACAATGGTTTCTATTTTTTAGACATAAAGAAAAAATTCGAAACAAACAAAATTCGTCACAAATAGACGTCTGAAACTTCAGTTCAATGATGAATTTTTTAATGGGCATAATATACTATATATAATATATATTCATGCAGTTTCCTAATTTTTGAAAAATTCAAAGCTGATGAAAGGAAAATAAAGATTCCTACTGTTTTTGTTTCAAAGTAGAAATATACGAGGTTGACTTACTTATTAGACGTGTAAATTTCCGCAAATTATTCTTTTCCGAGCATAAAAGAATGTCGCGAAGAAAAATGGTTTTGGCAATGTGAATATTGTTGATGGGCACTTGAGCCACCAATACACACACCCAAGTCTCACAAATGGATAATACGTTCCTGACGACGTTATAAAAGTCGGCCAGACAATAGTTCAAGACTGTATATCTAATATTAGACAAGATAAGAGTATGTTTTCTACTTTCGTAACGATAGTAGTGGAATGCAGTCTATTATCCTGTTGGATTATAATGCAATGGGAGATAAATTTTCCACTCTGACCGTTTTGTTGCAGGTGACATTTCTATCAAGGCACTTAGGGATACTATGTGTAAAATGATTTATCTTTTTAAATTCCGTTTCACAATATGAAAAAAAGTCAAAAGAAGAAAGACATTGTTTTTCTTGCAAAATCGAAAATTCAAATTTTGAGTCAAATTATGCGAGATACGAAAAAAAGTTAAGCTATCAAAATTGTTGCTTGTGTCACTTCTTACCTTTTTTCGATGCGTGAAAAGAGTCATCTCTGGGAACATACTGTATATCGTAGACTAATGTGGTTTTGGGAAGTATAATTCTCTCTTTGTTGATTTTGTAAACAGCGTATTTGAAGGCCAGCTCGGTGCTGCTGTTTCTTTGGTCATGAGTGAATAGTGCTCCTGAAAGTCAAAATAAACACGCCTTTTTGAAACAATAATAAGGAAAAATTACAAATGACTAGTAGAGAATCAATGGGTGCATCCTTGCACCCTTATTTTTTCATTTTCATCACTATGACCTAAAAAGCTTTAAACATCAAAGTTCCTCAAATATTTTCCTAATCTGGAGCACCTATTTTGGTAATAAGCTTCTTTGAAGTGATACAAAGAATTCATAGATGTCTCATACAGAATACATGTTTCCATTTCCGAAGTAATTCGCTCAAATCGCCGGAAGCTATTTGTCGAGAAGGATAGACTGCCTCATCGACACAGCAAAAGGGTTTTCAGGTGCACTTTTAACCTACACCCTCAGGAAATTTAAAGGGCTGATATATGCACTTGAGGATTTTTAAAGGTCATGAATACAGTGATCAAAAGCGCAACTCGAAAGAGAAAATCCCCCTGCAAAGATCTGTGTAAAGAGTTAGTTGAAGCCGCAGAACGAGTAGAGGTGCTATCATTTTATTGGACTTTAAAATAGTGATAAAAATAGTCGTAAAAATAGTAAGATGAAAACCGTGCGAAGTTGTATAAATTTGTGTAACTATTAACAAGGAAATCTCAAGTATATTTTAGGGAAAGATCAGAGAATGTATTGTCCTAGACTGGAAGCGGCATTCCTTTATCTACCTACTGTAAGAAAATAATCGTCGAGCTAAGCCAGGACTGGCACGTTTCGCTGATCCGCCTTTTTCTTTCATTTTTTTTTATCTTCCAGCCTTCGGTGTTCTCTCTTCTTTTTTATTTTTCGTTTCGCGACGCGAGTAACTAATCCATTTATCCGTAAAGAAGTGGATACACGTTAGCGCTCTCACCCTTCCCTGCTTCTTTATCCACCCCTTCGCTTACCCAATATAGTTCTTTTTCGACCGGTGGCCCATCATTCAGCACTTCGTACCCGTTAAGTATCTCAACTCGGTTCAACAGCAGCAGCTTTGTTTTATAGGATTTCATCGTTTTCAATTACGATAATTCTCCTTTTTCTACGGAATCCGGATTTTTCTGATCTTTATGATTCACAAGTTAGTGGAAAATTATCAGACAGCGCCAAACCTTTTTCAATTTATAGTGACCCCAAATTTTATTATACCTCGTAATATTATTTTACCCTGCGTAACAAAAGGTGAAGTTTATATTAGATGGGTAAAAAACTTTTTCTCGGAGTTTAGATGCAATATGAATGTTGGATTGCGCAGATTTCACTAACGAGTTTTTGAGGATGAATCCCTTGATTTGCATTTTATAAAAACACACTTTTTTCTGCTCATATGGTACACAGTGGAAGAAAATGCTCTTTTTTCGTTCCAAAATTTCCAGATCCGTCAATTTTGGTCCGATTTTTATGTTTTTTTTTTAATTAAAGTGCACTTAATTCTGAAGAAGTTCGCGGTCCGAACTTTTGTCTCCTCTATTTTTTTATTAATAATTTTTTACTCAAAGTATGGAAAACTTAGGTAAACTTTATTTTGTCTTGAATGAATAACAATAACCATTGTTGTATGACTAGCAGTCATTCGTCAATAGTTTAAAATATTTACAATAATTTATTATTTTAAGAAATATCTGTAGTCCTTCTGGCGATTGAAGGAAATTCTAATTTGAGAAAACCTCAAATTTAAATATTTTACCACAAGAATTGTTTAAAACATTGGTTATTTTTATCTTTTTATTGGTATGTTCTTTGAGTAAAAAAATTATTAATAAAGAAATAGAATTTCTTCAGAATTTAATTTAATTTTAAAAAAAACATAAAAATCGGACCAAAACATTTTTGTAAGAAAAAAGAACATTTCCTCCCGCATTGTGTGGCGGAGGGAGTGCGTTGAATAAAAAATATTTTTTTAAATTTCTGTTCACATTTTATATAACATATTATATAGCACAAATTATATAACGTAACATAAACATATTTGTTAGTTTGAAAAGAATCCCATTAATCGGTTTATACGGTATATATCTATAGGAAGAAAGATAGAGAAATATTAGAATACTGATACTTCAAGATAATTTAATTTGATATTCTTCTTACCATAATTTCAACAATTTAAGATATAATATTCCTTCTCCGTCATTTATTTTTATATACTGTATACAAACCAGTGTTTCTAATCCATAAGAGGGACATTCTAAGCTGGGAACTGATAAAAGGAACTCTGTGGAAACATTGTTTCACCCCATGTTCATTGTACTCGTCTTCCTCTTAACTTTCCCTTCATCTTTAAGCCTGCCTATCTCCCCATCTTGAATTTTCTGTCTTGCCCTTGTCTTTACGAGGCACGAAATTACTTTCAATTCCTCAAAGTGCAACAAAAGTGGTAGCCGCCAAGGAGAAGGTATTGTGACCTTAACTCTCAGGTCTAATCATTATACTTGTGACCCTATACGAAGTACCGGAAGTTAGTTTTACTAATGAAAGCAAAGTGTCTTGTTAAGAAATGAGAGCACTACTAAAAGATGTTAAAATGATGCTCAAGCACGAGAGAATTTCATTAAGACAATTCCTAGAGTAAAAAAGGTATTTTGTGGAATTTGTGGAATAAAAGATAACAGGAATTTGAAATCGCTTATCAAAGAGAAATATTGAAATCATTCATACAAACTTGATATCAATAATTGTCCAGTAAATGTTCTTTCAAAAAGATTGCCTTTCCAGCATATTCGGAATCATAAATTGGATTGCCGTTGTTGGAGAAAATTTGAAAATTAGTACTGTGCACGACTAAAAGGGTTTGCTAAGGAAATGAAGTTAAGACAAATTTGGTTATTCAAATATGGTCTGTCGGTTTTGGCAAAAATACGACTTTCATCGAGAGGTCTACCTCTGGTTTCATGAATCTAGCATTGTCTTTTTCACTGGAAAATATTAAAATAAGTTATTTCGTTTCATGTAAAAGTGATTTTACGGGGGAGAAACTCAAGAACTTTGATGTTTTGATTACAAAGAGTAAAATTGTGAACTAACGAACATCGATTTTTTTTAATGGAAGCGCAAAGTACGAGGCACCCTTTGTTTCGTAATTTGATCATCATTTTCAAAATTAAAAATACTGCTAGCTTCTATCGTTTCCACTTTTTTAGAGTAAATATTATTTATATATTATTCAAATGTGCATCTAAAAATTATTAGGAATATAAATTAAGGACCAAATTTCTCAAAGGCGAGTAGGTTTCTCTCTCTCTACTCTCTCAATATGAATTAGTTAAATTTTACTAATTAATATAATAGTTGTTTCTTATTATGGTAATTCAAATGGTGCGAAGTTGTTTACAATAAAATAGTAAAAAGTTACTATTTCCATTAGTAACTATAAATATTATGACAAAAGTTATGCACAAAATTAACATTACTGATGTGCAAAGGACTATTCATTGTGAACAATTCAAACTATTATACTGAATAGATTAGTAAGTTATTCTTTCATTTAGTAGAAAGTGGAGAAATGACTAATTCAATTTTAAACTACTATCATTTGTCTCACAAAATGGAATTTTCCACTTAAAATAATAATAAAGCATATTTCGAGAGCCAAAGAAAAAACGAATTGATTGAGAGGAAACTCGGAAGTTCACAAGGAGTAACGTGAAATTCAAACTATAAAATGACTCCACTAATTTCCAACTCTCATCTTGAAAACTATTTTAAAAATGCACTCTATTTACATTTTTATTCTCTAGATTTATTAAATTTTTTTTGACATATTTTTAATAGAAAGCTCGCTACCTTTTATCTAAAATATATAACTTTATTATCTGAGCATTTCATAAAGTGTAATTTTAATCAAAACCAGTTTCATGAAACGTAGTCGACTTTTATCTATGCGAACAAAAGTAAAAGAAAGAGCATCAGATAGGTGTGGGTGGATTGTGAATCGGGAAAAGAGACCAGGGGGAAGCGGAATTAATTTCAATTGTGGGTGACGGAAATGGCGAAAAAAGGAACAGCAGAACACTAAACGCCACGAGCGGTCTTCGCCGATAACTATAATCGAATGAGGAAAGTTAATCGAACCATCGCGTCGTCATACTTTATGTATATATATATACGAGTTCAACTTGAGCGCGGTCGAGAAAACGCGCAGGGCTTCAAATTTCACGAGGAATCTAGCGCTGTAAGCACTTCGTTTCGAGCCATTTATATAACTATCTACCGCCCTTTTTTAAGATAACGAAACAAACGAATATCCGGCCATAGAATTTCGAAAACTCGACGTAGTATTTCGTAACCTCACTATCGAAATAATAACAAATTTCGTTCTTAAACTTTTGAGCAATCGTGTTTTTTAGATTTATTTTTATCTGTCGCATATCTTCTTTTGATTAAAAGTTGCATTGAAAAAAAGGGTAATATGTTGCACAGCTGGAAAACAGTTTGGCTGTTTTATCACTTATACATTCTGTGAAAGTAAGACTTTATATCGCCCTTTTCCCTTTATTTACATATATTTTGTTTTTATCCATTATATCCTCTTTTATCCTTCCTGCTTTACATCGAAGTTATATTCTCTATTCAGCTTTATTCTATGATATTGGAATAAGATCTATCCTGTTTTATTTCAAAGATAAAATAGATGGTGTCTCTTCTTCGAATTATTCAATATTGGGGGATAGACTCAACATATACTATTTGAATAAAATGCAGAGAATGCTTTCGAAACTGCCGAATATCTAACAGTGTCTAAAATAATCTAATTCTTCTGGATATAGTATAAGAAATTCTACTCTTTGATACTGTTATATCTACCTCTTTTGAATGAAAGTGAAATTTTAATTCAAGTTTGAAATATTCATCAATCGGTGAAAAAAGAAACCGTAAAAAGAGACATGCAGCAAAAACTAAAAAAATTTAGTGAACTCCATTTTTGGGGCTAGTGGGAAAAACGATGCCAATGTAAAAAAAAATAGGAAACTTACTCCATCGAACTTTCATCCTCGTATCGATCAAATACTCATGTCGTGAGAATTGAGACACCAGTCTTGTAGACGAAAGCATCGAGCTAAGAATTCTTACCAAGAAATCTAGTCTTCTGCCTCAGAAATAATAATTTCGATGTTATATTAAATAGGTTTCAATAAAATATTGTGTACATCACCAACATCTATATTCCAAGACTCCAAAGACTGAAGTTATAAAACTTTTTAGCACCTTATATTCAAGGAACATACAGAAATGTTAAGACCTATACTGTAAACAATTTTTCTAAACATTTTTCGGGGATTCCCAACATTTTAAATACATTTCCAGCCAAAAAAATCGCGAATAAAAAGGATTCACTTTAGTGTAAATATATTTTAATTGTGAACATTTTTCCTATTCATGGTTTCTCACACAAAAATTATTTAAAAATTTATAACCAGATAAAGGTCAAAAAACATAGTTATCGACATGAACTTCACATCTATGATTTTTTTAAAAAATAAGTTAGTCCTTTTCCAAACCCGTCTTCCAACTCCATTTTTGTAAATTGAAGGGGTAATTCAACAATTCTTTCATAAGCTTTTTCTTAATCACAATCTAATAAATTATCAAGAGCTGTACAGCACTTCTAGCCAACGTTTCGACGTTCCGTAACGGTAGTTCAGATCGTCGTTGTCTCTTTGCAGAGAGTGGTGCAAAAGGGGTTGGAACTCTCGGTATATTTCATGGTTGGTTGAAAACTAGTTCATTAATTCTACTGCGATAGGTTGTAGTCGGTGTAAGTGGGAAGACCATGGGCCGAGTTCGCTAGTCGGTTCAGAACGAGCCCTATAATCATCCAAGGAATTATCCGCGTTAAGTCGGCCTCTCATAGAGAGGGTGATAATCCCTCCCTCCCCCTCGCGCCCGCTTTTACCTATTAAGGAGAAGTAACTCAATAGTCTAAGCACTTGATTCGACTCTGCAACATTGATTGATCGACTTTGACAAACCCTACTTTTTTTCTAAGAATATCCTTAATATACATTTCAAAGTGCATTTCACAATTCATTAATAGGCGGTGAATTAAGGGAGAAAAATTCTGTTATCAATTTTAATATTTGTAGAAGAGAAGAATTTACAGTAATTACAGTATCAAATTATTTTGCTCACCGCTATAAAATAATTTAATGACCCTCCTAGTAATATATTGCGCAACGTTGATAGTGAGCTTATTCTGTCAGAAGCGTTTTTGCCTTGAAGAGCTGTGCAACCCTAATTCAATCCGATCGAAACCGTAGCGGTGTTAACTGGTGCCAAGTGCTTAGTAGGTCGGATATTTCATCTCTGAATTCTCTTATCAAAGTCCGTTGGTAAGAGTTCTCTAGAATCATGGATTCAAGTTATCATGAAATCCATGAGGTAAATTCACAACAATATTTGATTAATCTAAAAATACTTCAGCTGGTATTATACAACTTATCTAAAATAAAACATCGTCCTAAAAATGATTACTTGTATTTCAAATGGAGCTTAAACTTTTCTTTCGTATTCTTTGAACATTCATGATATAAAAAACGTATAATCCTTATGAGGAATAATGTATGAATTTATGAGTTATAAGTTCCAATATATTGTGAATCTAAGCAAAGAGCTTATAGATAATATAATGGATGCTCAGTACGCCAAAGGCGACAATTCGACTACTTCAGAGAGGAAATCAATAATGCCTCAACAACCGAAGCAATATGCCTTCTACCTCTATTTACTTTTTCTGGTTTCATAGAATATTAAGGGAAATAGGAACAAGGAAACATTAATGTATTTTTTTAGGATTTCAGTGCCATTAACTTTTTACTTGTGAAATATTTTATATTTGCTGGAATTGAATCAATCAAATATGCAGAAGGATCATTTCTTCGATAGAGTCTGTCGATCTTTGTATTGTGATTCTCTGTCAATGAAAAGGGAACGTGCAGATTCTAAGCTGAGTTCTTTTCAGAAGCCAATTGCATTATGCGATGCACCTGCAAGCACCGTGCGTTGCACTTTCAAACTAGCGAGACGAATGCGACGTTGAATAATGTATAGACCTCCAACCCTGCATTAATGCTCGATGAGTAAAAATTTCCCAAGGCTCATCATTCAAAATCGCTGGAAACCATGTTTAAATTTTACTAACAATAAGTATATGATTGTATTTTTGTCGCCCTTTTCTACACGGAAAAACTCGATGTGTTTCTCACAACCATAGACAAGTAAAATGTGGTGCAAAGACGAATTTATGGTTTGTCACAACCACGATTATCAAATTATAAAAGATGGTTATATTATTTATATATTGGTAAATTATTTTACATGTATATTGGACATACTGGAAATCAAAAGATTACAAGAGTTTTTAAGTGATATCTCAAAGAATTTAAAAATATTTTTAATGGTTTCAAGGAATATCAACTTTCATGAGATTTCAAGAGATCTAAGAGATTCTCTAAAATCCCTTAAAAAACTGAAAAAAAATTGTTGAATTACTTAAACTCTT
>JAUESI010000035.1:4310540-4323769 GCA_032275145.1 Synergus laeviventris
AAGACATTTTAAGAGATATTGAAGAATTCATAGCGATTTAAAAATTTAAAAGAATTCGGATTAGTTTCAAGCTTTTCAAGGGATTTTAAATGGTATTGAAGAATTTTAAAGGATTTTAAAATGAATCTATAGAATTTAAGGAATTTCAAGAGCTTTCACAAAATTTAAACAAGACATCTTAAAGAATTTCAAGAGATTTTAGGGAATTTGAAAACATTATGAAATTTATAAGATTTTTTTAAGTAATTTGAGAATGCAACAAATTTTTTTGGATTCTTTAAGATGTGGTAAATCTCTTTAAATCTGCTGTAATTGGTTGAAATCTCCTAAAACCTCGTGAAATCTTTTGAAATCCTTGGAAATATCTATTTATTGAAAATCACGACAAAAATATAATCGTAAAATGTTGTATAATATTAATATTATATACGAGTTTGACAAAAAAAATATATATATACAATGTACATACTAGTTCATTTTCCAATGTATAAATATAGTATATCAACCATCTTTTATGTTTTCGTAAATAATTAAGTGGAAAACTCTCCAATGTTTCATTATCAATAATATGTTAATAATATGTTTTACTACATTATTTTAAGGTGGGAAAATGAATGTAACATTGGTATAATAATGAGAAATGACTACTATATAATAATATTTTTATTTAAAATAGAAATCCCAACCAGAGCCTCTTCAAAATTCTATTTTAAAAAGGGCTAAGTGGTTTAATTTCTGCACGAGTAGAACAAATTTATATTGTCCTCTTCCTTTTCTCTGATAAAACTATGAAAAAATTAATTAATGTCTAGAAAGGCTAACTAAAAATGGAGAAGTCGTTTTAGAATTTTCAGCTTTTCTACCACAAGAAATGTCCGTGTAAATTTTTGTCTAATACAAATGCTTGATATAATAAAGGTTCTAAGTCATTACTGCAATCGACTGTACATAACTGAATGGATGTTGGAGGTGGTTAAAGGATGAGAAAGGAGGATAGGTATAAGGTTGCATGAGACTCGTAATCGCAAAGATGAAAGGCCGGTGCTCAGTATGGTTAGGTGACCTGAGTTAAGGGCATGTGTTACTTACCATATGAGCACTATTATTTTTTTGAAAAAGTAAAAATTGTAGAAAAAACCCGAGTTATCTAAATGTGCTCATATGGTAATTAACACGAGTAAATCTATTTATTCGTGTTTTGCTAAAACTTTGCTTCCTATTTTCACCAGCTCTTTTTCTTCTGATAAGGTGATAAAGTTGCGCTCTACGTAAGGCAGAATAAAAGGGAGGATTTTTCCACAGGTGAAAGTAAAAAAGGTTTATGGTTGCACTCGCTCGGTTTACGACTGAAAGATATAGGAGACCATAGTTGTCGTTTGCGGTAAATTTGTGAAATAAAGCACATTATGGCATCATCGGTACATACTGCCATGTGTACTTACAGCCCTTAAACAAAATATTTACCAAACAGCGGATAAATTTCCTTTTACGTGATACTTAAAGACGAGGAAAAAAGAAAAGACACAGAAAAAAGCAAGGAGAAAAGAGAAATGAGAAAAAACAAAAGATTCCCTGGTAGGGGATTGAAAAACATGACTATAAATTTGTGAGGCGTCTATATATAGGTACATAACGCTAATGAAGATTTGCAGCCCATCAAGAGATGCATGCTGTACGTGATAGACGTGTAAGATGAGATGAACTGTGGTTGGGAATCACAGTATTTAAATAAAGCTTCAATCTACTTTGTATGAAATTGAAAATTTAAAGAGAAATAAGAAAACAAATGAGAAAAAAGAAATGCATATTGTAATCCAACCAATCCAGAAATTTTTATTTGGACCTGATGTACAAAACTGCTCTCACTCCTATATTTCTCTTCGCCGACATCTACACTCAAATATGAATTAAATTATAAACAATAACTATTAAAACGTTTTTTAGATTTCTCAAATATTAAGAGAGAGATTGATGAGTAGATAAAGCGTTACTTTATCTATATAAGTATAGTAAAAGCTCACGTAGGTTGAAGCGATATTACACCGCATTCTTAGATAGACAGAAAATGTTCCGAAATAACTCACTAGGAACACACATGGGGGAAAATAATGGCATGACGTCGCAAGCTTTTACGGAGGTTGTAAAGAAAAGGTGATATTGAAGACAATGTCTTATATGCACCGCCATTATAGGGATATCGCTGAAGGAGTCGTGTAGCCTATTTTAATATTGATTAACTTTCAACACTCTAATTAATGTAGGACATAAGGTGTTGATAAAGCCTCTTGACATATTGAATAGGTCATACCTACCTCGTATTGCTGAATACAGAATTTTTAAATATAGAATCGATCCCCAATACTCTCTGGTAAATTTAAATTTTGCAATATTATTCAAATTTGCTTTTCATAATTCAACACATGATTACATTAATCATTTTTTTTAAGACTGTCAAACGATATTAACTGTATTCCCCCTTTTTCGAAGTATCGACTGATCTCATTTTCACAAAATATGCCTCGCAAAAAAGGAAGAAGGGTCCGTCTTAATCGATCTTCATTGAAAATGAGCTTCGGTTTAATGGTGTTATGCTTATCAGAAGGGTGACAGTTTTCAAAAACCTCTCAGTATCGCAGCAAAATTCACAGGGAGAATGAAACTGACACGTGAAGATAAAAAGAATAAATTTGAAATGTATATATAATATATTCAGTATGATTTTAAACTAGCGGAATGTTCAAATAAACGACATATTTTGAACGCTTCATTGCATCTCGATTCTTTGCATTGCAATTTGTAAATTTGTATTGAATGAATATCGCTTTTCTATATATATAAATTTCTTTTTGTCAATAAATCACGAAAACGTTTTGACATACGTTCGATTTTTTCAATTAATTTGACATTTTTTTGAGTTATAACTACTGCGTGACAGTTTACAGAGATTCAATTTCTCAAACAAATATGATGTATGCATTTGTATTCGAATATATATTTCTTTACATGTGTGTATATACGTGCCTGAGTATTTTGAAATATAGAGCTCGGTTACGAGACGAGAAAAGTTCTAGTCGAGCATAAACGGACGTGGATGGAACTTTTATTTATTTTTTTATTTATATTTCTCAAACTGCTCTGAAGTTATTAAAAGCATTTCCCTGTTTACCACTTGAATGTCCTAACTTCGCCATTTTATTCTTTCTGATCCTCCAAAGGCGAATGAAGAGGATGATCTAATTTTTCGATCTACAGTTTTTCTTTTCATAAGTTTATTTTTACATTTTGCTCAATTTTTCCGTCAATCGATGGTGTTATGTAAATAAAGAACAATTACTAAAATTGCCAGGCTAGGAACTATTGTAAGGAATTTTTAATGATGTTAAAAAACTTTTATTTTATGTTTTCATAAATAATTAAGTGTGAAAAATTTTCGGAATTCTCTATTGTTACCTGATGTTTGGTTTTGACGTGGAAAACTCTTCAATACCCTGTTTCATTATTAAAATATATTTATAACACTATTTTAATATGGAAATATCAATGTAACATTAGTATTAATGTTTATTGAAAATAGAAATAGAACCCCATTTTAAAAAAGGCAATTTCTGAACGGGAAATTATTAATATAAAAAAACTTCCATTAACGAGAATGAGAAAGTATTGTCGAAAATCCTTTGAAAATTTGAGGTAAAATTAAGTGCCCCTTATATTATCCAAGTTTGAAATCCTGGACTCGACGTCTGTCGAGATGATCTGCGAGGCGCCATGAAGTCGAACTGTAGTTTTCCATCTCTCTCACTCTCCCTTCAGTGTCCACATTTTTGGTCGTCTATTCTTCTTTGTTTCCATCTTCCTTGTCGTCGTTACCTCATCCTGGTCCTATCTACAGAGTCACCCGAGAAAACCACTCTCGTTTCTCACAGAATGGGGTTGGTGGGTAACAACGTGAGCCACATACGTCCTCAGGAAATTCAAGCAGAGCAACTCATGCTTTTACATTTGTGAAATCGTATTTTTCAACATAATGGAGATCAAATTGTATCTACTCACTCAAAAATAGAGATGGTGAGTAATCTATCAGAAAATATATGTTATGTTAAAAATTAGCTTTTTGGTAGCTACTTAAAAGCAAGGGGGTTCAATTCCCCATCATTTGGATTTATTTTTTCTTTTTTTGAAATGAGGGGCTGAGAGTAAAAGTGAACTAAAAAAATGATAGGAGTTATATTAAAATAACCGATACAATCTTCAATTTCCTTTCCTTACCTTAAAATCTGCTTTTACTCTCAGACCCTCAAATAAGGGTAGTTTCCAGTAATATTTTCACCTTTTGGTAAAATTTCTGTTTCCAGATTTTGCGAAGAATTTTCTGAGGATTTTTGAATCTTACCGTGAAGAACGTGTTGTGCATGAAAAACACATAGACTATAATCCTGTAGACTCACTAGACCTACTCTTAACTATAGTGTTTTGTCGCGTGTCATGCTTATCAAGTTTATTCTTGGAGAAAACTTTGAGAATGTCAATTTGAGCGTGAAGGGGTCAGAGAGGGGAGAGAGAGAGAGAGGATACCAAAACTTTTCCTAGTACCGGAAAGATGGAACTTCCTGGATGCCAGACTCTTGTGTTCTCAACTCTCCCTCTGTTCATCCTTCTGTGGAACGATGAGAAAAAAAGGCGAAAACACGAAAGAAAATTTTGAAGAGTAAAAGAAGGTAAAGCTAGCAATGCTGAAAGAATTATTCAAATTTTTCTTACAGAGTTTCACAACTTTTATAATGCTCGATAGATGTTCATTGTTCAATGTTAAAAATCCTTACAGATCCTTGTTGAATCCTGCTTCACTTAAAATCCTTTATTCAGAAAAAAAGGTCCGTTTCCCTCAAAATGAGATATCAATTTTTTTTCGAAATTTATGACTAAATTCCCCTCAGTGTTGTAGAATTTGCGATTTTTTCTTCAAGCTTTCGTGGGTAATTTTTCAACCCCAAATGACACTAAAGCACGCTTTCCTCATGCTCGAAGAATTTTACTACAAGAGTGGAATAGATTGCGGGAAATTTACCAAAAGGAATGGATACGGACGATTAATCCTGTAGTCAGTTTCCGGTATTCCCGTGCTTCACTTTTTACTTCTTCTACTATTTTACTCTTTAACATTTCGTTCACTCTCTTCTATTCTTCTTTCCTTTTCTGTTTCTATAGGATTCATAAGGAACATGGGCCCGAGTCGAAATTTTATACCTATTAAAGTTCTGCGTAATTCTAAATAGAACCTAATTTAGGCCTCTTTAGAACCTCCTATAATTCACTCTTGCATATTTTTAAGGCCTCTACAAGACATGCATATTTGCAATGATTTTTATGTATTTAAATAAGGACCTAAATAAATCTGCAGGTTCTCTTTTTGCCCTCTCTCTACTGTTTTTGTATTTATTTATATATTTACTATTTTCGTATTTAATTACATATTTACAATAAAAATAGTTAAAAATAATTACAGTTAAGAACGTGATTTATATTAAGATCAGGAAATTTTAGCCTAATTAAATTGGACCGAAGTTTCAGAATATTTTTTCTCAATTCTAATGGCGTTTTAGAGTTTAAAAATCGAAATCCTCCGCAATGAACAATTTTGCAACCAAAAAAACTCTTTTACAAAAAATATAAGTTTGATATTTTTGATCCGATGGCTACAGTAAGATACTAAGAAAATATTTTTTCATTAATTTCGGGACATTTCCCTACAATTTTTTAAGGATTTTTGTTTGAGAAAATAATTCTTACCAACAGTGCCTAAAATTTAGGAAATTTATTGAATAAAATAGGGAATATCTTGCTCACAAACAGTCTTAACTTTCAAAGTTTACTCGAAACCTATTAATTGAAATTTCAAGGTCTATAATAACTCATTTTAAAATCTCTTTTACTTTGCTTTCCTTTTGCCATCCCTTATTTTACATATCGGAATATTGCCGAAGCTTTACGGCATTATTTGTCTCGAGGGCACCTGCGTGAGGGAAATACAATTTCAATAAAAAAAGGATAAAGGAATGCGAGATTTATAGGAAGATAAGAACAATGTCTATAGAGATAGGGAAACAGAGAACGAGAGGGCTCAAGCAATATAAAATATAGTCTCTTAGACATTTGAGACTACATCTACAAGTGGAAATGTTCCGTGCTGGATTTTCAAAACATTTGGTGTTGGCCAAGTGGCTGTCGTGCGTTGAATGTCGAACGATTTAACCCCAAATGTACTTGAATGCTATATAGATATAGAAACTCATACGTACATGCATTTACTCGTATCTAGTAAACAATTAGACAGAACGGATATTGAACGGATTTACGGAGGGATGTGTGTGTGTGCCACGAAATAGTCAGAATCTGTTTCCTGAATTTCAAAACGTGGGTTCCCGGTATTCTAGCTCAGCTTGCATTATATTAACAGAAATATATATATGGATATATATAGGTCATTATATCTACAACTGATTTAACAACCCCACATTAAGGAGAAGTCTTCAAATTTATGCTGACAATCATATTTTTAACACTTAAGATAATAAAAAAATTAAGGGCATGTGTTACTGCCATATGAGTAAATTTAGATACCCCGGGTTTTTTCCACAATTTTTCGTTTTTCCAAAATATAATAGTCAACCAAGAAGTACAATTGTAGAAAAAAACACGGGTTATCTAAATTTGCTCATATGGTAAGTAAAAACGTTTTATGAATATTTTTCATTATTGATGAGAAATCTTTGGTGAAAAAAAAAATTCATCTAAGTAGACGTCTGAAACTTCAGCCCAATGATTCAGAGGATTTTAAAAAATTTCAAATTATTTTAAGGGATTTCAAAAGCATGAAAAGTAATTCAGAATTTTTAATCTTTACAAATATAAAAACTTGTATTTTCCTTTTCTGATTTCAGAAATCACATAAAGTTTCTGTAAAGTTCTTAAAAAATCTTAATATCTGGTAAAATTCGTATTTTCTGTCTTTGCATAATTCGACACATTCATATATAATCCGCGCAATCTAAAGAAGTGGAGAGAAAAGATAGAGGTGAGATTTCTTAGTTATTATAGAGGGATGTGAGAGCTATAAAGAATCCTGAAATTTGGTCCTGAAGATAATGAAATATAACAATGTAACGTTCAAATGCCTTTTCAATTTACACACGGTTCTTGGTTTACAACGAATGGTGTAAGATCTCGCTGACCGGACGTTCTCTCTGTTGAATATTTGGCAAGGTCAGTAAAAGGTAGACGGTAGATTTCCGGATAGTATTTCAAATGACAGTAATTCGGTATGTCACGTAGTGGAGGATTCTCGAGTTTATAGCGGCTAACGTAAATTTCCGAGTTTCCAGACGCGAAAACATCCGGAAGGTTCGTGGCTCAACCCCTTTTGACAAGGACTTGCACTAAATGCTAGGCAACTGTCACGATTTACTTCTTTGTAGAGTTAAAGATTTGTGTTTAAATTAAAAGAATTTAATTTCTCATTTTTACTACCCTAGAAATGTTTAGTATAGATCATATTTTATTTCAAAGTATTGTAAGAAATACTTTTTAATTTAAACTTTAAAGTCTGTGAGTTTTTTTTTGTAAGGAAGAGTTTGTTTTTCTGTATTTGATTTGTCAACTCACCAATTTTTACGATGGGGGGTAGAGCTTCGACGGTGAAGGTTGATTGAATTAGTTGAAGAATAGAAATGGTGGCTAGAAGGCAGCCCAGATCCCCCTTCATAGCTCATCTCGAAAAACTACCTTTCAAATGGTTTCTCTGGAGGATGTATAAATCTGAAATAGAAAGTAGTTTTCATATTATTGTGTCGAAAATAAAATAAACAAAGATCATTTCTCCTATTTGAGTATCTGAAATATTTAGGCTGAATATCAAAATACTTATAGATTAAATCTCTTATGTATTAAAGTTGAATATCCATTTTTCTGTTCAATAAAAATTATTTGGAACACAATTATTTTGAGAATTTACTCATGCATAGGATGCATGAAACCAACAGTGCAAGATCTATCCTGGATACAGGGAACTCTGCTCTTCGTTGGATGTGAAATTCGCTGACCCATATTCGAGGTTACCATGAATTCTCAGAATATGCACAGAAATGCAGATAGTAATGTATCTTCTCGATTCGGCTTATCCAATTAACACATGCAAATCTAGATCCTGCACCCCAAATTATTAATATTTTGGTTGATCAATGTAAAATTGAAAAAGAGAGTTCCGCAGGTGAATTTGACCTCAAAAAAAGCTGAAATAAATTCTATTTATCTAAAGGTTAAATATTGCATTGTAGAACTGGAAATTATTTATTATCTTATAGACAAATTCTGCTTTGAAATCTAGTTAACAGTAATTAGATCGATTTAGAGCCAGTTTAGAGAGTTGATTTAAGTGGGTCGATTTTAAGAAAAGCTGTCTCCGGAATAGACAAGAAAACAACTATACAGCTATCAGAAACTCTCAGTTGGTAAATGGATTGGCTCGAGCACGAGAAATTTGTCTGAGGGATTTCGTACAATTTATTTGTTCCTTTGTAGTCAGTTTGAGGTAGTACTACAAGAAATAGGTTTGTTTTTGTTACGATAAAACAGTTTTCAAGTAGTTCAGACGAGTCGTCTTCCATTTTATTAAACCTCTCAGCAAACATTTAGATCAAAGGAAAGTGAAGGGATAAACACTTTTGTATCACGGAGAAAGGTTATTCAATTATCTCGTTAAAAAGTTAGAAAGAAATACAAATTCTTCAATGAAATTGTGAAATTATAAGATACTTTAAACTTGATGCTTTATAGTATCGTCGATTGAATTATCATATGATTTTACAATTTCTTTACACTCCACATTTTTCCACTTTTATTCTACTAAAAAATTGAAAGGCATTTGTCTTAGAATTTATCACAATTCATAGACTTGCAGTATGCATTTTGTAACATATACCTTCTTATCTACGTTACGAATGCCAGTAATTATTTAATCTGCTAAGGAGTAAAATGAGTATAAAAGTCGGGAAGAGTGGAGAAGGCAAGAGAAGGAAGAAAAATCGACTTTCTCTTTTATTCACTAATTTCTGCCAGGAAACGAGGGTAGATCGTTAAACGAAATTCTTCCGATTCATTTTCCGTCGTGCGCAGTTCGCATTAATCGTCGCGCTTTATTCGACGATAATTCGTCGTGACCGTAGAAACGTCTTAATCGCAAGGCTAGATACCTCTTTTTATTTCTTTTTTTTACCTCTTTCGCTTTTATACCTTTAAGAACGAATATTTCTTCTATTCCGTTGCCGCACCGACCAACCCGCTTCCCTGCTCTCGACCCCTCTCTCATTCTGTGATTTATAGTTTCTAAAGCATCTTCGCAATATCATCCTTTAGTCTACTTATTCTCAGTTCTTGTGAATAAACAGAGATTAAGGAAGTCACCGAGCAGAAACATTCAACTTTATAAAGAAATCAGGAACTTTTTTATAATTCGCTGCAGAAATGAGCAGAACATTAAAGTTTCTTTAACTATTTAAAATGCGAATCTACATTTTGTATTTCGAAGTCCTATTACGATTTTTTCCAATGGCTCGTTGCAAAACTACGTACAATAATTGAAACTTGAATTGTATTTCTTTAACATTTTTGGGGTTGAATTTTCCACCTTAGATTGGTTAGGATAAGAAAGCCGGAAGGGCCTGAATCTGTCTTACAGAGCACGTTCGTCTTCCTATGAATTCTTTTTCCAATTGAAAAAGGTATAAAAAATAGAAACTCGAAATACATTATTTTATATGTCCGGATAGGATTTTTGTATTGAGGGTGGGCTCAGGAGGATGATGCTTTATAATTTCAGATAAAGAAGTTTATATCTATAGTGATTGCATCCTGACAGGGAATTAATAATTTCAATGCTTGCTAATAATAAAAATCGCAGCGTTTTTTGAAACACGAGCAGTGCATATTAACCGTTGCACGAATCAGAGCAGATTCGATACTCAATCAAGCTTTCAGATATAAAACCTTGATTCGCGAAGCGTAATACTTAAATTAGATTAAAAAATTACGGTGGATTGTATCTAGCTAAATTGCATTGTCTTGAAGTAGAATTCAATTTAGCAAAATTTACCAAACAAAAATAAAACATACAAAAATGATTTTAGTACCATTTGTTTTTCAGTAATAGCATTTTATCTTTTATTTGGATTTCAGCCTCTATTGAGATTTAAGTACAATTGTGTGTTGAGCAGACAGTAAGTATCATCTAGACTTCCGCTGTCGCTGATAAGAGGGACGAATAAATGTCGATCAGAGGCATTCGAATCGGATTTGTATAAGAAATTACGTAAATCCGGTTCAGTATTTTCCATTCTGGAAAAAGTGAGACCATTGAAGCGATCAACTGAACATAAGGAAAATAAAGTCCTTCTAGCATTTGCCTTTCATTAGAGAAATCATTTAACTTTCTTTATTATCCATTTTAACGATCAACATTCCTTCTAGTTATCAGTAAACTCCTTTTAGTGGTTGAAATTAGGCAAAGATTCGCAAGATAAAGGGAATGATCCATGACTGGTGTAATGAACAATACCAGGTAATTAAACCATCACGGCCCCAATAATTTGCATAGGGAGTTTATATTGTCATTACACTTTACTGCTTCGGTTTATGACTTTGCCGGGAAAAACATAGAACCACGGTCGACTGTAAAATTTATTATTGACATCTGAAACTAAATGTACCAGCATCGTTTCATAGCGAATATCCATGTACGAGAGGAATCGGATTTTACGTCTTCCGGGCATCACACCTTGTTATTAAAATATTTTTGAAATAAAGAGAGTTTATGCAAAAAAAATAATAGAAGAGAAAATGATCAAGTTGGGGAGGTAGAAGCCATAACATGCAAAAGCATGACAGAAACTCGTTAGTCATTTTTTGTCCCACTTTAAATTGCCTTACCTACTTAAAATTGTAGTACGGACATTGGCGCCTAAAGCAAAAGTTTCGAGTAAATGTGGAAAGAGAATATGCATTTAATGTGTTGTATAAATACTGGCCCAAGTTATATTAATAAATATTTAAATGGCGGATGGAAACGCTTTACAGATGCGCAATTCGAAGATCACATGGTTTCAATATACAGAATAAAAAAGAGAAAAATATCTTTTAAATATGAAGCAGGTCAAACAATATTTAGCCTAAAATGCTCTAAGATGTGCTAAAAACATTAACGATTAGAATAAACTTTATGTGAATATATACATTCATTCGTTCCCAATCATTTCAGGAGGAATTATTGCAAAAACTTTACAAAATAATTGGACAAGGTAACTCGAGTCAAAATTTTACCCTTTTTTAAACCTCTAGTTATAGGACTTAATAAGTCTTAGGAGAACCTATAGAGGGTTTAATTTGTATTTAAATTAGGCTCTCTTCTAATCCTCCACCTAAATCCATTTTTAAGACCTAGCAGGGTTAAAAGATGGTTAAAAATCTTCTTTTAGGCCTCCTATATATTCCCTTTAATTAAAAAAAACGTTGAATAAAAAAAATGTTTAAATATATTTTAATGACCATCATGTTATTTTACTTCTAATCTTACACAATATACTAGACGAATAAATTATAAGCGTCTATTTTTAAGTTATTAATTTTTTTTTATAGAGATTTTTTAATATATAATTACTTAAGAAGCCGTCCTTAAATTACGCAAGGTTTATGGATGGGTCTGCGGGGGGGGGGGTGCATTTTTCTATGCTGTCTTACGTGGAGGGATACGTCGTTAAAAAATTTTCTTACGTAAAATTTTTTGTATAATAGATGTAGATATTTATATTTTTCAAAAATATTTAATGAGGTTTGTAATCTTTCCTGGGGTTAAAACTTATGGACCCTTACTGCAAAATTTCAGAGAACAAACTTTTTTTTGACAAATGTACAAATGATGCCCTGAACCCGCAAAAAAATTAAGAGATGAAAAATGTTCCTTTTTCAATTTTGAGCCAAACAAGCTCTAATGAGAATGTGTTCCTTAAGATCGATAGAACCTTAAGTAAATTAGTTTTCTTCTTCATTTAAAACTAAACTAATTATAATACAAGTATATAGCAGCGATAAGGGTTGGTAAGCGAGTGCAAGCTCGCGAAGCGTGCAACAGGGAGCGCGAAGCGCGACGTGTAATAATAATATGCACGTTAAGCATGCCGATTTTGTATTTGACGAAAACCAGAACTTGATATATTTCACCTTCTTACTTCTGTCTGAATATTCTTAAATATATAAATAAGAAAACATTAGAGATAGGTCCTAGGAGGGCAAAAAAGGAACCTTCAGTGATTTACGCAAGAGAGACTTAAAGAGTGTTGTTTCAATACATAAAAATCATTGCGAACGTGCAGGTCTGAAAAATATGCAAGAGAGAATTATAGGCGGTTCTAAAGGGGGCTAAAGTAGGGTTCTACTAGGAACTATGCAGGGCGTAAATAAATATAAAATTTCGCCACAGGAATCCATGCAAAGATAAGTTTTGATTCTGAAAAATAAATGCTAAACATTTAAAGCCTTAGCAATAATTACATGAAACATAATGCATAATATTTTCTACATATATTTTTATAAGTTACAAGCAATTAGTATAAAAAATGTAATATTTTAGATAAACTTACTAGGAACAAACACATGAGGTGATCATCCTGGATGGCTGAAGAAGAAATGTGTTGAAAAAAATGACAGTAGCGTCAATTTTGAATTTGATATTAAAGGAAGTAGAACTGCCCCTTTGGGGAATAGATATGACAGAGTATAGGTGGCAGGACATACGTGGATGATTTTTTCTTTCTTCGGTTGATGATAAACATAACCTCGAAGAAAGAACTGATCGAGAACAAGGACCTACCCGTGACAGCGGCCAACGCGCGACTGCTACTTCTCTTCATTCGGCTTGATTCGCGCCTGCTTTCGTAGCCGGTTCGACGTACCGAAAGCAGCCGAAGTTGGTTGCCCTTATAAGAGCTTGCAAGCACGTGTCGGCGAAGCTCAGTGCGCAATCGTGCCACGTGGGTGCATCAGGACCTCGTGGAATTTAAGGACACCACTTTGTAAGGATATTAATTTTTCACTCGCTTCTAAGCGACTTAGTTCCAGAACTTCTCAATATTTTATGAGTGACTCAGACTTTCTCAAATAAATCCAACTTTTATACGCTCATCTTC
>JAUESI010000035.1:4347511-4361425 GCA_032275145.1 Synergus laeviventris
GGAGCTGATGAGGACGTTGTGCTGTCTAACAGATTCTGGTCCCCAGCTTTTATAGTCGTATTACCTAGGTCTTCTACTCCTTGCACCCCTTGGGCGGAGCTGGACGCACTAACCATTTCCTCTCACTCTTTCTCTGCTACCATTGTATGGTAGGCTTATCTCTAATAGGTCGAATGCTTAGGTTAGTGTTACTTGAATAATAATATCGCTAACGCCTCAGTAGTAAGACCCGTCCTACCTGATCGTTGCTATGGGTCATTGTATGCCTTTTTACAATGTGGTATATGATTAACACGACAACCGGGATCATAGTATATCCAGGAATCTTGATAATTAATACACTTTAATAATAATTAATACACCTTCTCAAGTTTTATTGAGGATAAACTACGAGGGAAAGCACCTTCTGCAAAGTCTGCATACCTCTAGTTTAAAAAGTATCAGGCTATTTATTTCACTCCATTAGGCGGTGATTTATTTTCCAGAGGTAACGCGTACTTTAACAAATTCTACATTTTTGTGCGATTTTATTTCTCTTCTAGATCAATCAAACCGTCATATAAAATAACGCTAAAAGGTGAATTTGATTGAAATCCAATTATTATGCTTTTTTAGATTTTATCAAGCATAAAAAGCGGAAAATCAGTGGCCTTTGAAAGCCAAAGTACAATAACATTATGTTGGATTATGTTTCAGTATTTTCAATAAGTAAATTAGTAAGCTCAATAATAATGATGTATAGTAGTTTTCAGTAAAGTATTGAATAGAATGCGTGGGATACAGGAGATACGATTGCCTACCAGTTCTTGCCTTTTCCAGAAAGCATACAGAAATTAGTTGATGGATTATAATTTTTCGCTGTTTATTTTTCACATCGTAGAAACTTTACAAAAAATATTCAGAGCAAAAACGGAACAAGGAGATCCAATCAGCGTTTGTATTGGAGAATTAATTTTTTCTGTATTTATTCTACAGAATTTTTATCCCGCTTTTACATATGGAATATTTTTGTTCACTTTTTACTTTTAGCCGCTAATATTTCATTCAGCACAGTTTATTGTTTATAATTTTCTAAGGAAACAATATAATTAGCGAAAAATACGTTATTCTGCGACTCTTATCCACGCAGTAGAAACAGTATTTTTTTCAGACATAAATATTCAGACATTAATATTCAGATTTTTTTATTTTCCAAAATTCATTCTGCAATTAGGACATCAGAGACTGCGTAACATTATTTAAAAAAAGAAAAAAAAATTAAATTGTAGATCAAGTGCAAATGTTTTGTCTTTGACGAGTAGATGATAGAAGGAAGGTCGACTTGTGTGACGATCACAGTCATCAGTGACCTTGACTTGAGAATCTCCGAAGATTACGATGCTCATATAATAGTGCAAAGTAGGAGTTGATGGTTGTGGGTCGCGTTCCCCGCCATTGTACCATATGTCTCGCATTGTGCATCCGTTTAGGTCAGCCACGAGTTGTTTTGCCCACGCGATTCGAGATCAAGAGTGCTGAATAAAGTATGGCGAGTATCTATTGTATTTTCTAAGTTATGTTGCACATTCACACATGTGACACAATGGCACTCAAGTTCGCAATGGATCAGCGATCCTGCATGGGTCGTTTCTGTCGAATCACTTTCAACCAATCAACTTTGATGCAGATAAACCCCAGCAATCGTTCCATACACCGTTACATTCATCGTTATATAAAATACTTACCACATTGTTAGCGATTCATAGCATCGTAAATTCTAACATTCTTAAAAATTAAACTATTATTTTCTCTGCTACGATCTTTAATATACGATAAAAGTATGTTACTTTGTAAAATCATAATTACAAAATATTTTAAATAATGTTAAGGGACTTTAAAGGATCTCAAGAGATTTCGTAAGATTTCCAAAATTAGAAAAGGATTTAAAGAGAGTTATTGTGATTTTAAAGAATTTCTAGAGATGCTCTAAGAAGTTTTTATTGATTTTAGGGATTTCATCAGATCTTTAGACATTGTAACTGATTTGACCGAATTTGAAGAAATCTGAAGAGATTTCAATATAATTCAAGACGTTTTAATAAACTTTCTAAAAACTTCTAAATTTTACGTCTTGTGAGATCAACAGAAATCCTTAGAACATCCTTTTGAACTTGAAATTTCTTAAAATTCTAGGAAACACCAGGTAAATTCCTGCTAGTAACTAAATAGAAATAAAATAGTTTTAGGAACATAAAGAAAAATATTTTTAAAATGTTCGTCAGATTGGAGGTCTGAAACTTCAATCCTATCCCATTTGTGTCCTCGCAGGGGCCTACCTATTTTGTCCCTTTAGTATTTGCCATAAAAAAATCTCACTCCGATCACCAAGTTGAAAATAAACCATTCATAGTTTGCCATAGAATTTTGAAACTTATTGTAAATTCATACTAATTTATTTTTTATGTATATTTTTATGTTTATTTTTCTCTAACGAAGGAAGCGTTGGTTTGCGACTTCAAATGTCATTATTTCTTGAAATGTGCATCTGATCAATTACGATATGTGCCATTGTTATATACTATATATACGCAATCAATGTTCGATTGTTTCGTTAGCTTATTTTAAATTTATGTAAAATGTATGCAAATTATATAGACTACCGTGAGAAAAGTATGTATGATAATTTGAGACGCGTCAATGGGCAATTTGATTGTTGCTAATCGTGGGCGATCGATTATCTTTTACACATTTACATCAGAGGAAGAATCTATTACAGAATTTCCAGTTGCAATATAATGCTATAATTTTCCTTTGATATATAATTATGTCAAAATCCCGAATTGGTAGAATAACGTGCTTTGATTTGCAATGCATAATTCACAAAAATAAAAATGCCACTCGAATCTAGAAGTCTTTTTCAGAGCAATTAAAGACGATTTATCTTTCATTTGGAACGTAATCATTAATCCTATGATTCTGAAAGATTGCTCTACTGAAGTGAAATGTACCGTTGTGGGAATGTTTTTTCAGGATGATCCCATTTCGTTGGCAGGCAGATGGTAATATACACATGATATAGATGCACTCTTGATAATCAAGAACCTATCACGATGGGTGATAGCAAGTCGGATTCTCGCGTATAATCGAGATTGAATTCCCGTTTCGTTGAAACCGACGAGTCGAGGGCACGATTGATTAGAATCGAGCTCGAGAACTGAGCGATACGGTATTGAAGGCCACACTTCAAAAGGAGATGAAAAAAATACCTTTTCAACATTTGCAATATCAGTTTAGATTAAATAATAAATAATTTCTTCACGACAGATTCCTGAAAGCAAAAACACGCTGCATTTTTTAATCTATTCGCATAAGTATTGGTTATAAGTATTGGTTATACTCTAAAATCTGAATCTATTGAATTCAAAAGAATTCAAAAGATATAAAGAGATTTGAAGGAATTCTCCTACCGATACACACATATCGATAAAAAGTCCCGATAGCACATCCAAAATACCTAAACATTATTTGGTTTAACAGTTGAGTTTAAACTCACGCTGAAAGCCTAACTTAATTTTTTATATCAATCTAATTTCTAAATATATTTAAAATCTTCTGCCCTGGCGCATGATTCTCTGTACCGATTTATCAATATTTTTCTATATATAGATGTTTTAAAAGGTTTCTTGAAGGGGGTGAAAAAAATGTAGAGCAATATTTTCAGTCCCTATATTATTATTAACTTATTTTCTTCAAGTATATTTAAGGGATATTATTGACAATTTAAAATATTATCGCGAAATAAAAAATAGTTCATGAGATTTTTGGTATTTTAACGATCTTCAGGTGATTAGAAAGTTCCTCACCGAACTGTAAGCGATTTAAAAAGAATCTTATGAATTAAAAGACTTTGTGAAATTATAAGGGACTAAAACTTTTTAAGACATTTCATTGTTACTAATTCATTTAGTAAGGAATTGCGAATTTATTTAGTTTGTCCTTGTTACTAATTTATACTAAACAACTTGGGACTATTTGAATTAGTAAGAAACTGCTATTAATTAGTAAAATTTACCTAATTCATATTTAGAGAATAAGTAACTATTATTTCCTTGAAATCTCAAAATTGTATCATCTCGACCAAATATTTGAAATAACGAACAAGTTAACATTATTTAAACAATTTTTAACATTTTCATGACTAATTTATATCCTTCTATCAATCGATAAGTGACTTTAACTTGCGGATCCGGGTCCCGATGATTTATGATGCCCCTATCTTAAGCGGTCACGTGGTTAGTGATAAAGAAATAAAATGCGGGGTTGCGTCAGCCCTATGTTAGTTCTTGTACGACTTTTCAGGGATTTTTTTCTGACTATAGAGCTAGAAAAGTTGTTAGGGAGCCCCACCTTAACCCCCGATATAAGGTTAACCAACCCACGTGGTTTTGCAGCTACTATAAAAGCTCTCTTTAATCCAGGAGTCTGTGACAATTGTTCATTTTGATGTCATTGAGAAAGTCGACCAGTAGAATCTAGGAGTGCCCTGCCATAAGATGTCGAATAAGTCACGAATAAGTTCAAACTGGAATGCAAAATTTCCAACCATGAATCCCCAGATTCCTAAAAATTCAATACTTTTAAAAAAATCCTTTTGGGGAGATAATTGCTTCTCTGATTGGGACGTGATCGATAAATGAAACTCTATCCGTTCAGTTCTGATACCTAAACCATTTTGATGGCAGCATTTTTCAATCTCATCGATCCATCGACGTGTTCAGGTGAGTTTCATTAATAACAAACATGATATCCTAAAGGGAAAGATTTTTTGGGGGAAGAAATGTGCGATTGTTTATAAAGTTGATTGATATTGGAGATTGAAGCTCCTTGCACCAGTTTTGAAAAAAAAGTCACTGAATTCGATTTGATATAATATAGGAATCCAAAAATGAATTTTATAAAGCATGCAAATGTTTCAATATTTGCTCATTTTTATAGTGTAAATTGTACACATTATTTGTCTTCACTTTTGCTTCCCAATTTATTAATACTTTTCTCACTCTCGACTACATGAAATTAATAAAATTTTTGAAAATTTGTGCAGGGAGCTCAAGATGCAGAAATGCCAGTTCGACGTAGAGACTTGAAATCAACAATGGTACTTAATTTGCATAGTCGCAATATCTCGGTTATGGTATTGACATCGGCAGGTAGATTGTATCGTTATACCAGCAGCTATACTACTTTATTGACAATGTTCTATAGTCGTTAGGGAGTGACAAATTTAATGAAAATTTGAGATCAAGATCAGTACACACTAATTTTAACCAGATAATATGTATTTGAGTTGCAATAAAGACCAAGTTGTTTCCAATAAAACATATTCTAAATATTAATCTTCTTAGGCTCTGCACATCCTGAAGGCTGTAGAAAATATTGGTAATTGAGATTCATTCATTTTACTAGATCATTTCACCATAGAAAGTGCCACTGCACTGCTCATAATTTATGGTATAAAAACGAAGCAAGGTCTCTGCTATTCGATATAAATCAGTTGAAATCAATCTTACGATTGGAATGCCACGATTGTTGGTAGTAGATGACCTGTCGATTACTATTATGACCCGAACCAGATACTAGAATGATTTACACGGTGTTTACAGTTAGCTTTCTGTACTTTAGAGGAGCTCTTTCAATCTGAATTAGTACAAATTTGACTAAGTAAACTAGTAGCCTTACATTTGACTACTAAATTAGTCATTTCTCCACATTCTATTAAATGAAACAGTAAATCACATATTATCAGAGTGAATTAGTAACGATAACTTACGAATCTATTTAGTAGTTTTACTTACTAATTGAATTGTTCTTCGAAAATCAGTAATGCTAAACTTTTTATATAAATAACTACGTTATTTTTTTCATATTGTTTAGCTTCTATAGATTATTTAACAGATTTTAAAAGATTTCCAAGGATTTCGAAGAAGCATAAAGACTTTTCAGAATTTTAGAGAGTTTGATAAATCTTTAATGGATCTATATATTTTTAAGGTATTTCATTAAATAGTGTTATTATGTCTTTGTTACTAATGGAATTAGGATAACTTTTTACTAAATTATAGTTTACGACTTTGTACCATTTGAGTTAATAACAGACTATACTATAAAATAGTAAAATTTAACTAATTTAGATTGAAAGAGTGCATAGTTGCGTTAGAAAACCCACATTCCAGTTATTCATTGATTAATTGAATATTCCATCTTAAATTTTATCCAAAATTTATTTCATAGATAGTTTTTAAACTATATTTACTTAATATACTCGCAAAGTATTAAAATAACCTTTAAGAATAAAGTAGAAACTTGTTTGGATTAAAATATCAGGATGAGGATTTTCTGCAAGAGAAAAATATGCGCAATATTGGGTCAGGAATATTATTTGCCATTAGTACATTAAAGTATCGACTATGAATTCCATTAATGTCGGAATAAATGTATTTCAATAAATAAACAGTCAAGTTTGAGAAAACAAGGCAGTTCCATCAATCAGCGTGAGTTAATTATAAAAGACTCGATGAACGAGAAAAACATTTATTTGTGGGAAAATCAGCATGATTGGATTATTTCGTATGATAGTTATCTATAGGCGTGTCGACCCATTTCTCGTATTCTTCTTTGCTCGTACTTGGTAGGCGGCCGACTACAAGTGGGTGACCTTTAGGAATTTGTGGAGGTTTAGTGCACTCTCACAAAGCAGCCATGTCTTTGATGATGAAAGGATAGAGATTATACGGTTTGTACCATCGTTAATGCCAATTTTTCTGCACGAACTGCATTCATTTATTCCAACTCGTCAAGTTTTTCCCATGAGCTTTTCACATTACTTTTACATTGTCAAAGAATCCGACATTAAAACATTTTTTATGACCAGATTAAGGAAAATTTCTGCAATGATGATTCCGATTACCTTTTCACTTTTTACTCAGCACATGATGCTTATATGATGCTTATAAAAGTGCAATTGCTTCGTAAAAATGATTTAGCGATATTAAAAAAGAATTTAAAGATCACGAGGTCGGCAAGATGTGATGTTTGAATGTCAATCGATAATAGTAGCAAATCGGCGAGCATGCTTTATAAAGATAATTGACGCTGTTGTAAAAAGCGATTGACAAACCGCGCTGCGGTAAATCACGCTACTTGTGACCTTACCCTTTACCAACTACGCTGTTACGTGCTTCTGGTATCATAGTAACTTTCAAGATTCGTGTCAGTAGGTGGAAAGACGTTGTCTCTAAGCATGCAGTAATTCCAAGAAAATTGTATAGTATTGTAACTTCATACAATAATTAAATCTGATATTTCAAGGGCATCAAATAAAGTAAGTTTAGGATAGAATACGCTCAACAGCTTTAGATACAAAAAAGACGCGTTTATTTTTCTCATACAAGTTCAATATTTCTCATACTTATAATATTCATTTAAGCCACATGCATCAACGTGAAATCGTACCGAAATGAAAACTGTATAAAAGGATTATTTAATTATACTAAGAAATGCATTTGCTTCTCCATAATATGAAGGAAATATGCTTCCACTCTAGTTTGGTTCCAGAAGGTGGTGATGCGAGTGATTCGCACTAAAGTCTTTTTTGTTTTCTATTTTACTAGACTACTCTTCTATGGTTACCAATGATGCCCATGACCATGGCCGTAGCCAGTGTGAATGGCCCCAACACCACTGCCATGAGCTGTGATTTTGCCTGAAGGACCAGCAATCACAACATCTCCAGCATGGGGACCAGAAACGGCAGCACTTCCCGCATGAGGTCCAGAGAGAACGGCACCATGTGTTGCTGGTCCGGCAATAATTGCACCGTGATGCGATGGCCCATGATATACGGATCCATGGTGTCCTAAGCCAGCAACAACTGCTCCATGGCCTCCATATCCGTAACCGAGACCTTAAACAAGTTATTCATCGAACAAATTAAATATCGTTCAAACGTGGTAACTTTTTAAGATTGATAGTGGGTAATATTTAGTAAAATGTTTGAAAGATTGATTTATTTACCAGCTCCGGCATATCCTACGCCATATGCGCCACCATATCCGCCGCCATATCCGCCATCGTAACCACCTCCGAAATGTTCAACATGAGCAGGTCCTGCAACTGAAGCTGTGACCACTGCAGGTCCAGCAACTGCCCCAGAAACATGAACTGGACCAGCAACTGATCCAGCAAGATGAGAGGGACCTATAGCTGGTCCAGCGAGGGAAGAGTGTCCAACATGAGGTCCGGCGATATGAGATGGTCCCAAAACAGGTCCCCCAAGAGCTACACCATGAGCTCCGTAAGCCCCGTGCAATCCTGCGTATCCACCATAAATCCCTGCTCCACCCAACAAGCCGTGGCCACCATACGCGCCATGGCCACCGTAGCTTCCATAACCACCAGGTGCAGCAGTGACAGCAACAACAACAGCAAGGGAGATTATCTGTTGACACAGAAATGCAGGCAAGTTTTTACACTGATTAAAACTGATGCGGACTTAAATACGGACAAAGCAATATTTTCAGGCCCTATATTATTATTAACTTATTTTCTTCAAGTATATTTTTAAGGGATATTATTGACAATTATTCCGGGATTCAAAACTTTCAAACACAGACGGGCCACTTTTGAAAACAGGTGTCACTGGTTTTTTTTTGTTTCGAATTTATGATTTTGTTATCTAGTCTAATCCAGCATTTGAACACAATAATCTCCTACACTGATTAGGATATATTATATCGACGATATTTAAAAAAAAAACACTTTTTCTGAACACTTTATGCCACTTTCAATGGGACACCGATTTTAACCACCGACAAGGGGTGGAATAGTGAAGGGGTTGAATAGCCTTTGATATAGAGGGATGCACTTCCATTCAACTTTTACTTACAAGGTTCTTCATCTTGTTGCCTGTCGATTGCTGAGTGTGCTTACGAACGTCGGTGGTCGACCTTATATACGTTTAGAGATTCTCGACCGCGCCCCCGCTGATCCCTTCAAATCATATCCGTTGATGGGAGACTCACCCATTGTGCAAGAAGGTCACAAGAAGACACACCTTCCACGGGATAGAGGCTTTTAAGTTCGCAAGTGGCCTTCAATGATGACAAACAACTCAATGCTACCAGTCTTGATACAAACTGCCCATTGTAATAACTTCTCTATCAGAAATAATGCAAGCTCATAAAATAAAAGAGGCCAACTATCATCAACATCGCGGTGCATATGAACACACCCTCTGGCCAAGCAGAAATTTGCATGGGGTTCTGATGGGGCCTCGCGGTCCTGACAAGTTTTTTCTAGTTCTAGTGTTGTCCTGATCTGGATTTAAAAGCATCTTAAAGGATTTGAAGAGATTTTAGGGCATTTAAAAAAATTCAAAAAAATTACACGATTTTATCTGTTAAATCTCTTCACCTTTTGGTTGTATTTCAATTCGACGCCTGTACTTTAAAATCGCGATCAGAGCCGGATTTAAAAATATTTCAAAGGATTTAAAGGGATTTAAAGAAATTTCACAAGTTTTGAAAGACTTCAAGTGATTTAAACAGTTTTTAAAAGAAATTCAAAAGAATTTAGATGAGTTTCAAGATTTTCAGGTAATTAAACATTTTTTTAAGTACTTCAAGGGATTTAAAAAGAAATCGACAGAATTTAAGGATTTTTAAGAGCTTTCACAAAATTTTTTAAATTTAAAGACATCTTAAAGGATTTAGAAAGATTTTAGGAAATTTAAAAAAATGTTTAAATGTTACCTAATTTTTGAGTAATTTGAGAATACAAAAAATGATTTTAGACATTTCCAGTGATTTTTGGGAATTTCACGATTTTCAATCTTTTAAAAGTATTTTTAAGTATTTCGAGGGATTTTCAAAGCTATTGAAAAATTTCAAAGATATCAAGGCATGTGAAAGGATTTCAAGAGATTTCAAGCGATTTTAAGGAATTTTAAAATATTCAAAAAAGTTTCAAGATTTTGAAGCAATTTAAAAACACAGAAGCCCATTTTAAATAGGGCGAAATAGGAAAATTTCTGCATTATATAGCAATTTTTGTTGCTACAAAATTTAGATTATAATCAATATACACAAGCATCATTACGGGGGTAATTAACTTCAGCTAATAAAAATATGCTACCGTTAAATCGAAAGAACTCCATTGTTTTTTCCAAGTTAATTTTGCACGAAATAATCCATCTATATCGTACATTTTTCTTTTATTTATGTTGTCCATCCGCACTTGCTCTGAACCCACCCACTTTTCTAAAGAATGAAGATGCCAATTTTCAACAATCATTGCAATTCACTTTTAGCTTCTTCTTCTGCTTGCATTTTTTTCTATAGATCTCAGTGAGTTACTCGTCTCGTAAAATACTCTGGTGTTACACTTGACTTGTTCTCATCCTCATCCATTCTTCTACCTATCTGAAACCCAGTCTGCCATTTCTTTCTTCACGATGTGCTACATGTTCTATGGAGTCTTTTCAAAACCTGCACTCCAGTAATCACGCAAAAAAGGCATCTTACTTTTTATTTTCTACGACACGTACTTCAATCTAGCGAAAATAGAAAATGTAAGCAAGTCTATTCAAAAAAGTATAATCTTGTGTCTCAGGTGCACGAATTCTGAACCAAGAAAGTATAAGAAAAGCCACATGTACAGATCATTAGCGAAATTAGCATTTTTGATTCGAGATTTCTAATTAAACCTATATGTATATATATATATATATATAAGTTCCCTAGTATTATTTTCAGAGAAAGGTGAAACTTTTCTAAAGAAGCTTTTTGGAGATTAGAAAACATCGAGACCTAACAAAGGTCCTAACAAAGACAAAGGATTGCACAAGAAAAGACTAATTTTCGATTAATTGGACTCGAAAAGAAATTCTCTTGTTCTCCTTAACTTTTTAAAAATTCTGACAGCGGGATTCCTAAAAGCATACAATTAACCTGATATATCTTACGAAGAAAAAAAAGGTTAAATGCTAAAGATGAGCAAACGAATCTTGAGTAAAAGAGGACTGATTCACTCCAGCAATTCTTGTAGGTAGCACGTTGATCGTGTCTCGATTTTCACACGCTCGGTTACCTCGGAGAAGCATTTATGTCTTTAGAGGGAGTGAGAGATCAATATGAAACTGAACAGAGAGCGACTCGAGCAATAGAAAGACACAGAGAGGAAAAGTTGGATTGCAAGGGTCTCGAAGAACGTTCCCCGCAATTAATGTGATCTCTGCACTCTACCAAGGATGGGTCGTTCGTCCCGAAGTCGCGAACTCGACCTTTAAAATATTGCGAAAGATGCGATTGTTGCTCTAAATCCCCAGCAATATACTAAATTATTGACTTATCTTCTTCTCATTCTTTTTCTTTGATTCCTGGCGAATCCTCTTATGCAAAAGTATACAAAAAAAGGAACAGAATTTCGACCTTGAATTTACAATACAAAAAATTATTTTATTAGAGGGTGTGGTTACCATGTCAACTTCTTTTGTATCTTCTTTTGTTTCAATACAAAAAAATTTAACTTTACCCACGTGAAAACGTGGGTAAAAGTGTGCAATAATGACAAAGGACTAATGAAGTCAAATTTTTTAACTGATGGACTGAACTTTAGATCATGACAGGCAAATTAATTTTAGCTCGTGCTTTGTACTATATAACCATGAATGTTGCAGTGTTGCACAAAGCGAATGACTTCCCAATATCTGTATCCATTTCCACCCTGGTCAACTACCACGCAGCGTTAATATTCTTCTCATATAAAGGCGTGCATCGGTATTGCGTTCACTTTACCAGACAATGAGTTTAAATGTCAGTGTCTCACCATTATCCGAGATCACGTTCAATTTCATCTGACCCTTCTATTCCCTGATCCTGGATCCGTGGTTGCTTTTGTGAAGTTTTATTAGCAATTAAATTGAATCTAATAGTAGAGTAGAGCATCAGGAATCCATTGTAACAGCGACACTCTGAATTTTAGCATTCATATGAGTCTCTTTGTTTTGATATGACATATATTGATATATACCTAATATATACCATATATCTTTTGATTTAATATCACTCTGCAGCATAGGGACTTTCTTTATTTTCCCCCAGTTCCACGAAAATATTTCTTTCCAATTATGGTCAAGAAAAGGTTAGATTCATCCACATGCTTCCTGAACTGGTTGTTTACACTCAAACAAAGTTTGGTATAATCAAAGGAGCAGAACGTAAAAATCTGCTTTTAATTCAAACTATTAATTCGTTACAGTTTTATGGGGCTGTTCAAGTATTACTTAACTCACTTTTCCTTGATTTTCCACCTCAAACTTCTATTAAATACAGAAAAAACCCTATAACATTTGGAGGACCTCCGCTTCATACGTGAAATAATATTTGAACGGCCCCTTACTTTTTAAACTGGAATCAATGTTTTCTAACGATTTCATTTACTGAAATTTTATTGAATTTTAGAGAATATTAAATCCGAGTTACCTATTTTCTATCTGCGAATTATTCGGAACTATCCGGGTTCTATCGGGAAAACATGACCAATAATATATTTTGACAGTCAAATTATTTGCCATCTACATCCCGGCTAGAATCGGAAAAATATTTTCCATTGTTCCACACAAGTCCCAATTACACCCGGATACAACCCGGCTACAAAAGCCAGAAGTTTTCCGGATAGGCCCGGATAGAGTCCCGAGTGTATTGGGATTTTATCCGTGTCCTATCTGGAATTTTAAGCGCCGAGAAAGTAAAAATGAGGAGCTTATCGACAGCGTTTCGATCTCCGGTGTCTGACCATATGATACTTTCTCTACTGCACGGAATTCTCTATATATAGGTACGACACGATAAGTTTGCTCTACTGTCATTGTCACACTGAATTGAACCGCTTTACTATAGTCTTTACTATTTTATATCAATGTATCAACATTTTTCCTCTTTTTTTAAATAAAATAAAATTTTTAAAAACAATATCGTTAGCATTACTAAAAATTTGAAACGAAATCTTTAGAAATATCGCTGAAATGACCAATTATAAAATAATGTAAATTTTACCGTTAGACGTTTTCTTCACTTTACCGTGACCGCAAAAACAAATAAAAAACCAACAAAGACGGAATTCCTTGAGTAAACAAATTCTTTCACAATCTATGTCTATATTCTCGATGAGCTGTAAAGGATGGCGCCTTATTATAAACGGCTTCCTCGAAGGTCATTTACTTATTTATGGTGGGAGTTATAAACAGATATATACCAGGATCCTTTGTTTCAAGGATATTATATTTTTAAATAGTAAAATTCAATTTACCGAAGTTGGCAACGATGTTATTAACAGTATAGGCTTGTAAATACTGACGTTGTCCCTTGAGCTCCTTACACCTAATTGGTACTGAGAAGGTGAATCGAGACAATAATTAACTTCTGATGTCGACTTTTTTTACTGTTTGTAATTTACAATAATTGAATTTAATTATCACTATTAGCATATTAAAAAAGTCAATATGATTTATCGGTCTATGTTTGCGTGTATCAATGAAGTGAAATATAATTCTAAATATTGGTCTCTCTCTGGGATCTTTGACTATTCTAATTTCTAGTTCAAAATTAATTTGATATAATTTTATTATTTTCTAAAATTACCACCAAAGTTTCACAGAAAGGAACTGCTTATGCAATATTGAAATTGGGCTGAAATTTGGTATTTTTCTTCAAAGATTCTGAACTGAAAAAATTGTTTTACTTACAATAATGTATTTATCGGCACAGAAAGATGTAGGAAATAGTTTTTGAAACAATATTTTTAGTTGTTGATGAGAAATCTTGGATGATTGATGATCGATGGTGAAAAATTCGTCTCAGTAGAAATCTGAAACTTCAACCC
>JAUESI010000035.1:4369924-4380604 GCA_032275145.1 Synergus laeviventris
AATGATGTAATCCTCTTTCAGCGTTGCAAGATAATCAGCATAATAATAAGTATCATTGATCCCTATTTCGTATTTCGAAAAACCTGCATTATTGATTCAAAAAAACGTAATAATAATAATATTCGGAAAGGTGTTTATTTCGAAATTTTGCTTAATCAGTCTGGAATAAATCGTATCTCACAATCAGAAACAATATTCAGTGGCAATTTTTTCAGTTGGGATTATCAGAAGTGATTTAAAATCTCGTGAGAGGATGGAAATCGTGAAAGAGATAAATATCATGGCAGACGAATTCTGACTACTGAGATTCACTTTGGTACTTGTTGCTTCGCAACTTACACTTTTCTTCTTATCTCAAGATCACAAACTCATTATTTAGGATCGCTGTAAATCCCGAACTTTTTGAATTCCACTTTATTTGACTTTTCATCCCTGAAATGATTTTTTATGTATGAAAATATAATCAATATGTACCAAATTTTGTGTTCCTTATCAAAATTAGTCAAACCTGCTATCATTTTAATGGAAGTGACCATGAGCTATTTATTTTCAGTCTTTAATACAACCATCATAGAGAAAAATTACAGGTTTAAGACTGTTCAACTAATAGAAATAGTTTTCCCTTTGTTTCAGCTTAGAGTGACCCCTATCTTTAAGAGGCATTCATATCGCGCAAAAATAGTCCAGATGAATTACAACTGCACTGAAAATACTTAAAATTACGATTTCTTAAGTGGCTTTAAGAGACCTGAATTCTTTTCTAAGTAGTTTTTGTACCACCGTCACCACTCGTTACTTGTTACATCAACTGAAAAATGCATACTGATATAGTCATTTTTCCTTTGCAGGATAGATGCAATCTCTTAAATTACCAATTTTACTAAATGGTTCAGATTAGAAAAAATGTTGAAAATTGATGATGATGAATAATCCTATTATAAATGAAGAAAGGAAAAGAAAATGAAAAGTAAATGGTCTCGATCTCGATTGCCAACAGCCTCCTGAAAAATGACGAGCCAATCAAAATTGGGTCATCTACCTTTTTAGCAGAACAGAATTTTTTGGAAAGTGTCTCATGATACGAATTCGCTATTCCTATCATTAATGGCAGAAAGTGAAAGCTATTATATTATTTCGAAAACGACAAAAATGTGAAAACTGGGAGTGTATCTTTTTCCTTGACAGCTCTGACCGGTTTCGATGGGTAAATATATAAGCAGTGCGTTGGGCGTGCTTCTTGGTCTTTCGTTCTCAGACACCCTCGAGTTTCGATCGGGCCTCGATTCCAATTGGTAGAAAGTAATCACTGATACTGGCTCTATCACGCGCTAGCGCGGATTAGTTAATTAGTCGTCCTTATCGAGATACGTGAACGATAAATAGAGAGAATGTGTACACTGTACACATGCAAACTCATCGACGCGTGCACACATCTTTGGTCACGCTCACTGATATTCTTCATTTATGAAAATTGACTCTGCATATTTAAATCGATTTAATTAGATTCGCGAGGCTATGTGTTATTCGATTTCGAGGGTTAATTAATTAATTAATTAATTGCACTTGCATCGCGCAATTGTACATTTCTCATTCGCTACTAAGCAGGAGGTATTTTAGAAACTTCTTTTAATGGAGGAATTAATGGTAATAAAATTTGAAGGAGGTACACTCAAAGCCAAAATTTATCATGTTTTTATTAAGATTTATTGAGTGCTGCTGTTGAGATTTACAAATGATTATTTAACAATGGTTTTTCTCATCGCTTTGGGTCGATTTCTAATATTGTTCATTTGCATTAAAGTTACCAGAAATAAATAAAACAGTGAAAAAGTGTCTAAATCGCCTAGTTAAAAATGAGGTGATTAAGTGTAAAATATTATCAAGATCTGCATTTTTCTCTTCATCATGAAAGTTGTAAACTTTTTTCCTCGAACTTCTAATTAGTTCATTTGTAAAAGCACCTTACGATCAAGCTGCTCGTAATTTCATCAGCTCAGTCGTTGGAGCGAATTGTGGGTACTTCGAGGTCGATAAATTGATCAATATATCTAGTTACGGTAAATGAAATGACTTTCTTCGGTGAAAATCGATCGATATTGCATGCGACAATTCGTGAGTCGAATAAAAATAAGAAAACTCTGCCATTATAAAATTGCGTATAGTTGATTGACATTTTTTCGAAGTTGTATACTTGCTTTGCATTAATGAAAATAATGCCTCTTAATTAAACAGAAAATTCAAATAAAAATTATTTGCATGATAATTACAGAGGCAAATCGAAATTATTATAACTAATTTAAAATGACAGTTCTTACTTAGCTTCGCTGGAAACATATGATAAAAGTTGCATATTCCAAAAGGAATATGTAATATTCCTAACGCTTCCTGATTGTTACGTGATTGTCATATAACTAGCGATTTAAACATGCAATGTCAAGTATTTCCTAATATTTTTGTTCACTAACATTTAATTCCTGATGTCAATTTTCTGAATAAAATATTACAATTTGCTTGTATGAGCTTGTATGAAATATTTACGAGAAACTCATGAAAGGAAAGTATACATATTAATGGTGCTTTCCACTATAAATTCTCCCTTACATCATTTTATTATTAAAACTTTTTATATTATCAGACAGCCACAAGCCATTTATATAAACGTAAATCCACTTTAAATGATGTTTAGCAGACTAACTTCCAATGGTCACCTGTGTCGTTGAATTGAACATGTAAAATGACTTTATAACAAGAAGTAATTCCTCTAATTAAAATTAATCGTCCAAGTAATCTCTGAATAGTACAACGTGGCTGGAAGATCTAGAAGTTTATCCAGAGGATGAATTTTAATCAGAGGTGCTTGAAGGAGTTTAGGAACACTACTTTAAAAGACTTAGGGCCTCTGAACTTAATTCACTGAGGAAGGAGGATGTCACGAAGCGAGCGCCAATTGAAACTGAAAACTAAATAGAGTATATTCAAAACTTTAAAATTCTCATTATAGAGTTTCATTAGGGTTTCATTAAAGCTAAATAAAATTTTCTTAATACTCAGTAGCTTTTGGAAATTACCATAAAATCATGGATGTTTAGTCTTCCACAATATCTTCTACATTTTTCACTGAAAGCATTAAAAAAATATTCGAAGGCTAATTCTTTGGCACTTGAAATTGTTTAATATGTGAAAGAAGTATGCAACTTTTTCAGAAGTTCATCTTTGATGTTTTACATCAGAAAGTATATATTTATGAGGTAAACAGTGGAATCGTTCCGGCTGTGGTCAGACGCCCTTGTCTGACCCTGACTGAGCTGATCAGAGCGGCAAAACTTTTCTTCACCTTGTTACCTAATAGTAGTCAAAGTAAAGAAACAGAAAAGCATCTCTTTTTTTTCTCCAATATTACAATTATCTTATGATTTTAAATGTCACTAAATGGATGAAAATTGAAAACAATAAAAAATTATAATTTGAAATATTTCAGCGATTTCTCTTAAATTGCGTAAAGCGCAGTTTATTTTGGAAAGAGGAAGACTGCACAGAGCGATTTTCTTTTAACTTCGATTCATTTTTATCCATTTCATTTTTATCAGTGATTGCAGCAACGTCAATAAAGAGTCAGTGTAAATTCGTACCCCCACGAAAAAAGTAGGATGTATCACAGTGAAAATAAAAAGGCTGAAAAAGTGTTTCCTCGCGAATTCGAGCTGGCTGTGCAGTTATGCGAGTAATTCGATAATAAAATGTACGAGCGTGCAAACAGATGCTCTCGCTCCAATTTTTATATAACATGATAATTTTAAACTTTCAGGTTTCTGGAAATTCATGTTAAGGGTAAATTCTGTGGCAGATAAACGTTAATAAAACAGTGTGTTATCATTTTTGTTAATTATGCAGGCTCATTATCTGATAATATATACAAAATGGATACTTTTTATTTGTCATTCTATTAACTTTATCAATCATTAATAAAAGCGTGTTTTATCAATTTGTACACATTCATCGAATGACCCAGAATTGCAGTATTTTATAAAGCATTCATGACTGAAAATTTGGAAATTAAATTATATAAACGATATAAACGGAAAGTAAAGTAAAATGGGGGGGAAAAATCGATCAAATAACTGTCTGATCAGTTGACCGTCTACCATACATTCGATGACTTAGCTGGAAAGTCTCTTACGTAATTGCGTAAAACAGAATAACGCAGACCTACTACCGCACTTCCCATCATTTCCGTATTGTCGATCGACTGTGACTTACATTGTAAAATGTTTTTGCAACATTTTATCCAAGATTGTGACTATGCTTGAATTAAAGATATACCCAGTTGTTACTGGGTCAATTTTGATTTTTTCTAGCCATTGATATTAATCAAGTGATTATAATATTCGACGAAAGTGTAATTACTTCAAAATTTCTTTGTTTTCCAAATTTACAAAAAAGCCATCATTATTATGACCTAATATTTGAAAAGTAATACGCAGAGAATTTTATTTAAAGCTGAAACACCTTTTTAACGAAGCATGTAATTTTTATAATTTGAAGCAATATTTTTCTTCGTAAATGACAAAGAAAAGCGGTTCATTTTGTAGACCTTGGTTTCTTATAAGCGTGGTATAACTATACGAGTCTGTGGAAATACACGCATAACGCTGTTAGCATATCAACGAGAGGAGTGATAAATTCTAGACATCTAGAACTTGCAAACATGATATCAACTCCTTGTTCTGATTTTTCTCGTCTAAAGTGACTTATTAAAACAGGATTTAGCAAAAAAAAGATCCAGCTCTAATCAGTTTCGCAAGTCTCTTCCGGTTCTTCTCTTTTTCTTCCCCTCACTCTATTTCTGACTTTCTACTTCGTAGTCTTACTTATTTTTTTATGACATTAAATAGGACAGTTTTTCAACTTTGAAAATAGAATAATTATAATTGCGGTGTTTTTTAAAGACAGTATTTAGAATTTTAATAAATTTTTAAAAAAATGATGAAACTATGTAAATGAAATCAGTCTGTTAAAGTGATTGGATAATATATTCGAGTCTCTTTATAGCTGATCGAATTGCCGACGCAATTTAATGTGTTTTCACTCTAAAAATCATTATCCGAAAGGTTAATAGTTGCCTAGTAACGCCCATATAAATATAAATATACCCATTGTATAAATACGAACATTGTGTTGTAGCTATCTGTACGTTCAGTAGCTGAGATTGTGGAACTATAGCCAGCAAAGTCAGGACCGTAAATTATTGCCCGTTGTCTATCGGAGGAAAACCTGTGACCCACGTTCAATCGAGCCAGGCGCTTTCCAAAGATTACGAGGCGGCTTCCTAACTCGGAACGCGCAAATGCAACTCGCATGTAACTGTAGCGGTAACGCGTAACGCGAATCAAGTGTGATCAAGAGAATATTCTACGTCAGAGATGATAAAAAGTGTTACCAATGAGAAAGAATGAAGATCGGTGAAACCTGAGGCAAGAAAAGAGTAAATTATAAAAAACCAAGAATAAAGAATCAAGAATCAAGAATCCAAGACATCAAGGGGAAAGGGATTCATTTATAATTAAAGATTACTTCAAGAAGAATGACTTACTTCAGAATGAGTTACTGCGAACATAATACAGTGAAATTAAACAATTCTTGATTCGTGTCTAAAGTTCCCACACGTGCTTTAAGAAACCACTTAGTGATGTGAAAGGAAATGTCATTTTAATACTGTGCATTAATTACTTCTTCTTACTGATTAATACATATTAATAATATCTTCATGATTCTCAATCTGAATTATAGTTAAATTTTACTAATTAATTTTAGGTTCTTACTAATTTAAATGGCGCAGCCATTTACTATAAATTAGTAAAGAGTTACCAAGTCCATTAGTAATAAGGACGACTAAACGAATTAGTAACACTATTCAATGAAAATTTATAGATCTCTTAAAATTTCGCTAAATATTTTAAAAGCCATAAGAATATTTTTCAATCGCTTAAAATTATGTGAGGAACTTTAAAATCACCTAAAGCTCGTTAAAAAAAGCTCGTTAAATCCATTAAAATCATTGATAATAACTGAAAATTCTCTACAATACTTTGAAATCTTTGGAAATCCTCTAAAAATATAAAATAAAATATAAAAGCTAAATAATATGACAAAAATAATATAGTTATTTATAAAAAAAAATTCAACATTACTGATCTTCGAAAAACAGTTTAATAGTAAAATATAAGACTATATTTTTTATATTAGAAAGTGATATTTATAATTTCAAGTGGAATAAATGATTTCCTATTGATCCTGAATGGAAGAATGTATTCAGAAGAATGTCCAGTTTAATGATATACTTTATGCTAAAAATTTGAGAGGGAATTGGTTTAGAGGAGATTTCTGTAACAATTTTAATTTGAACGATTAGATTTACGAGGATCATAAAACAATGTTTCATACTGACAGGAGTCCTTCCTTTAATACATTTTCGCATAATTCGCTTCTTTTCAAATAAATCGAAAGTGCACGGAACCTACCTAATTATCTGACATGTTTTACATCACGCGCTACATAGTCTTGGGTTCCGTAATACGCTCCTACATACTATAGTTTGTATGTATCGGCAAGTTCTCAAGACACGACATAAATATTACCGTGTTTCGTTAGGAGAGTAGGAGATCGCTATTAAAACTCAGGACTTCATAGCAGCACACATTTCACTTGACAGCTAGTGAGTAATTTCCATTCTCAAAGAGTGACAGCGAAGTTCTGAGGTGCGCACATTTACCCTTTAATTAGTGGTTAATAAAGTGTATAAATGTGTCGTGCAAGGGACACTGCTTCCTGAGGTTGAAGAACATGTCACTTCATCGATAAAAACAGAGTTATGAGTCGCACCATATAATTTATTCTCATATTCTGATCGCAAACCCTACCTTATAGTATTGCAAAGAAATTAAACTGTGTCCCAATTCAATATCGATTTTTTGTTTAACAGTTGTCTCTCAAAAGTAACAAATGGTAAACAATGGAATATTTTTTGCTAATTGTCCTGCATACTTATTTCAGATATATCAATGAAGGTAAGTTGATCAGAATTTATGCAAAGTTTATAACTTTAAAGCCTATTTTCCGACTATAATTTGAAAGAAAGTTTCGATCGAGGCTTAATTCGAGGCTTGATATGCAGTGTTAGAAAGTTCTTGAGAGATAATGTACTTTCTCACTTACTAATGTAAATGAAATTTAAATTCCTGGTAATTGGAGTAAACTTCCGAATAGGTCACCACAAAATTTGCATTGTCATGCAGGCGGTCCCTTTTAATCCGTATAAGAATAGAGAACTCTTTCTTCCTCCTGGAAATTCTAATGAAATTTACATTCATTAAATATCTCAAAGAATAAGGGCTTTAAAAAACGATTTGAACAGAAGATATAGATCTTATTTAATTTCGTGGAATAAAAAAACCTTTACTAATTTAATCCTCTTACACATCTAAGAAAACAATTTAAAGTTTTTCAGTCCTTTTTTCTTTGAAGGTCGCCCTAAATAATAATAAATCCGACAATTTATCCTTTGGTATTGAATTAAAAATATACATTTATTTCTCATAAATCTCTACTGCTTTTGCGCTCATTATTCCTTGCATAATTGTTATAAAAGATCGTTAAAAGTGTAACGAAAATTCGTAGACGGTAACATTTGCCCTGATAGGGCCTTTTTCAACTTTTGTGTGAGAGTTAAATTTAGAGTTATTATAAGTTATAAAAGGTAAAGTTGTGTTTAATTTATAATAAAAGTTTAATAATTAAAAAATAATTTATAAAAGCATCTTTAATTGCAAAAAGATACGTTCAAATTAAAAGTATTATATTATATGTTACTTTTATAAAATATATTTAAAAATCAAGGTAAAAAAGAATTCTGGTGTGGACTATGAAACTTTTGAAAAAAAGAAAACAAAAGGGGAAGCTTTGTATTTAAAAATATCTAAGATGGGAAATTCCTACAAAATATACAAAAAAATCAAGGTAAAAACGTATTCTTGATGATAAGACTTTGAATTTTTTGTACCCCAACTGGGCTTTGCCAGTGTGGACTAAGAAATTTTTGGAAAAAAAAATGGCCCATATTTAAACATGTCTAAGGTGGGCGGGTACAATCACTTAATTAATGAATAGATTCGGCAAGGGATCGTTGAAAGACAATGAGATAAATGATCTATCAGTTATCTGGGAAACGTTGGAAACTAAATTCCACGCACCGAACCTCCGCCATTCTCATCTGGAGCCCTAAACGCCCAAGCGATTACAAGCCATTATGAAGTCACGGCAAAAACACAGGACGACAGATGTAGGAGTCAGTTTAGGGAAAGGTGGAGTTGAGTTGAAATATGTTACGTGCAATCTAAATATTAGTATTGCCTACTTTTACTCGCATATCTGTGTAAGTCTCGCACTTACGCCTCGGAACTTTTTCGATTCATCTTCCGGTCGTTATAGCCAAGGACAAAGTCGTTCACCAGCGGAATTCATCAGTAAGGAAAGGCAAATGCTTCCAAGAAAGGAATTCCTCACTTTTCCAATTTTCGCAATACAGGTTTTCTCCAAGTAATTCCTTTCCTAATCATCGGTCATTTTTCACTGAAGAAACATTAGTATTAGTCCAACACTCCTAAGGCGAATCCACTTTGAAACTTGTAATTAAAGATTGGGCTGAAGTTTCAGACGTCTGCGAAAACATTTCTCATGCTTTCTGTTGCAATAAAAAAATTATTCTAACTAAAGAATAGAATCTTTAAAGAAACAAAATTCGTCGACAAAATTTTAGCTGTATAATTTTAGTCACCATTTTTTCTAATGCCTTTTAAAATTTTGAAATTCTGATTTTGAATTGCATCGGTAAATAAAAGAATGGTTTCTGTACCTTGGTTTCTAATTTTTGGAAATAATAAAAAGAAAATTCAAAACAAACAAAATTCGTCAGAATAGACGTCTGAAATTTCAGTCCAATAAATTAAACAAAAGAGAGTGTCTCGGAAATTTTGATTTATAAAATTTTTATTTGCAGAGGAGAGAAAGCCATTACTGCAGTGAGATGACCTATTAAATTTATATTGTGTAATTGACAATTATTGGTTTACGCCTTATTAAATTAATGTCCCATAAAAGCTGGTAAAGTATTCACTGAATAAATGCTGCAGGCACTTTATGTACCTACGCGACGCTGCGCGTTTTATTGTAAGAATTTTCAATTATTATTATTATTGAACTCAAGGTTTAAATATTCTATATAATTTGAAATGAAACATACAGAAATTTCCATATGGATCTTATCAGGACCCGATCAGCGCCTGAATAGATGGCCCGACTTGGCATCGAGATCTGGCCCCGCTTAGCGCACCCCATCATTATCTGTTCCTAACTTTTTTTATTCCTCAGTTCTGTAATAGATTTATATTGCGTGAGTAGTATTATTATTGTACATACTCTCAAGTAGGACGTTATTTGGATCTCATTGGAATTCCATTGGAACTTCTTTTTTGCTCAAGGCAATAACAATAATAATACCATCATAGAAGCTGGATTGAAGGATGAATAAAATTAAAAGTGTCGCGCCCGGGACCAGCATGGTGCCTCGAAATTAGAGTTTTGTTGAATGAAGCTATACCAAAGTTAACGCGTTCAGTAATTTTCGAGGGTAATAAACTTGTGGTGCCACAAAAGTGCGACCACCAGCCGGCGTTTCCTGCATCGGCAACATTATGTAAATGAAACGCAAGCCACGAGAGGGTTCACATACATACAGTATTACAGTGACTCTCATTGTGAGTAAGTGCATAAATATCATTATGTGTGCAATCGAGACCTAGCGTGGTGTTATAAACGATAGACAGTGAAGGTGGAAGAAAATAACTCTCACATAGTTACATAGTTCGCCCGTCAGAAGTTTTATAAATAGAATCAATTGCCAAGTTAGAATTTCCAACGTTTGTGTTAGTACTGAAAATCTGGCACAAGTATTAACTTCTCAGTGTTTAATAAATACTTGCAATCTCTCCTAAGATAAGGAATATATAAGCATGAACAAAATACTCATCAATGCAATAAGAGAAGAGGTCAGCGTGTTGCGAATCATGGGAACGATGAGGCTAAGGTCATCCTGCTGGTAGCAAAGAGATAGAAATCCTATGCCTTTTTATCTCCTTCTATCTCTAAGATAGAAAGGGATAAAGATTCCTTTCTATCTTTTTATATCCCTTTCTATATCTCTATCATATCTCCTCTTTTCTATCCCTTTCTATCTCTCGTCTGTTCCTATCTACCATATCTCTTTCTATCACCTCATCAATCACAATTCACTCATATTTATTTCAATCTCCACTTATCTATTCCTTCCTATTCCTCACCTACTCTTGTCTATCCCTTCCTATTCTCGTCTATACCTTTTGTTTTAAAAAAAGTAGTTGTTTGCTATTAAATGAGAGCATCTGGGAGGCATGACCTTAGCCATATTGGCGCAAGGAAATAGGAAATAGATGTAAGTAGCAGGCAGGGAGTGGTATAAGATTGAGAAAACAGGGGATTGAAATAAGTAGATTAGTAATTATACTGACAAAGAGATTGAAAAAGATAGAGTTGGATAAACAAGGGATAGACTGGGATAGAATTGAGTCTTCGGAATTCAACTTGAATTCT
>JAUESI010000035.1:4380704-4409638 GCA_032275145.1 Synergus laeviventris
TAGCAAAATTATTTTGCATGTTTAAAATATGGACTTTAATAAGTTAATAAGGGAGAGATAGCCTTAAGAATAGAAAGAAAGAGAGATGCAAATTTATAGCGAGATGTGATGTAAAATGGAGATACTTGGAAAAGATAGAAAAGTTATATATCCCCAAATTTCGATATCTTTCTATCTCTTTGCTTCCAGCAGGAGCAAAGCACAGGCTTTAGTGAAAATTAACGCGTTTGTATAAAGAAACTCTTCATTTGGTAGGAGTAAGTATGCTTGTCTGTTGGTGTGTTCAGATTGGTATAATGAGCAAGTAACTCGTTCACTTTTGCATTACGTAAGAACCGCGCCAAAGATACGACGGGCTACGTGGTAGTAGGCTGTTGGTAACTCGTATACCCCGCGACACAGTATTTTGCGGGATTTAAATTCAACTCCCGTTGAATCTCCTTTACTCATATTTTGCATAAATAAAGAAGGATAATAAAAACTTAAGCTAAATACATAAACTTTATCATTTTAGATGCACCTAGACCTAATTAGGATATATTAATTTTTTCAGCCATGAAATTTCAGACAAGAAAAACGTATTGACAACTTTTCATTTCTTGATGAAAGAACTTTCATGATTTATTAATAAAACAGATTGAACAACAGAGAGCATGTATGTATTATATTAGGATAGTGAAAGTAATAGAGAAAATGGTAATTATCAAAATTATTAACCTCGTCGCGACAGGACTTTCTGATAAAACTGCAAATATCTAGAACTGATGAAATTATAGTTTATACTTTCATGAATTAAAGGCCAATTGCATATGAAACTAAAAGCAAAAGATCACCGAGTACAAGTTTAAAAACTGCGAATTAATCAAATAATTATGTAATACAACACCGCACAAACGAAATGATCCTATAATTTCACCACATGTTAGCATAAGCGGGAAATTAGGATGTACAAATTGTACATATGTACTTTAAAAATTGTAAATTATTCTTCTCAAACTAACATATAATAACATTTTATGTGCTTTAGTTTTTGTCTCTGCAGAAGGGGTGAGTATGATGCAGGAGTAAAACAAGAATAAAAAACAGAAATAGTTTTCTCTGCACCGACGACCACTTCCTAACTTTCCCTGAATAAATGTATCGCGATTCTTAGAACGTACTTTTGAAGGCGTAAATCTAAGTAAGTCGTTACCGAGTAATCCGGAAGTCCACTTCACACGTACAATTGATTGATCATTGCCTCTTTTGCGCGGCTAGGTTAATCGACCGGACTTTATGAAGCGCTTAACTATTATGCAGTTGATTGGGTCAAGGTTTGTACATCATAAAATCTTTTAAAAGTCATATAAGAATCTTTAAAACCCATTAAAAATGTGTCAAAATGGATAAAATTTCTAAGGAAATCGCATGAAAGTTATTCTTGCTAATTCACTTTGGTAAAAGGTGATTAGTCAAATTCTTACTAATTCAGATTGAGAGAGTACTGTAGTGAGAAACAGCATTTAATTTTTAACCTAATAATTCTCGACTATTCTAGGAAGCTGAGATCTCTTTGACTGAATTGCCCGATGGAATAACGATTCTAGCCAATTTTCAGGAACAAGTTAATCAAACGCTTGATCTTGAATCATCTATATGGGATTTCTGTTCAAAGCCCACTCAACTGATTCCTTACAATCGCTAATTATTGGAACTTTTGATTAGTTTAAATTCCTTTGAAATTACAAGTACACTTCTTTCCATCGATCTAAATGTAACATTCATGTAGGATTTCGAAATTTACTGAAGTACACCTGACCTCCATTTTAAACAAAGGATCCTCGAATTGAATGAGAAAACTTGAACCGAATCCACTAATAATCTCATGACATTTATAGAACCACAAAAAATTTTTCAATTATGATCTAACGCTATTGAAATATTTTATTCGGAAATGAATTATAAAGTAAATGTGGATTTTTGATTAATACATGTAAAAATATTTGTAAATAAAAAATATTACTCAGTCTGTTGTTGCAAAAAAAAGAATGTAATACACAGCAGTAGAAATGTAACACGTTGGCATAGCATTCTAGAAACCTTACGAACTGCATGTTGCAATTTTGCATCGGTGGCTTATAGCAGTCTACAGTTTCACAGTGTATATCACAAAATATATTGCGAGTGCAATATTACGCGTTCTACGTACTATGTTTCAAGGCAATTTGACCGTCCAATATCCTAGTTTTCATTGCAGATCACTGCTACTTTCCGAGATAATGAGAGTGTTAGATTTTCCGGATATCAAGTTGTCGGTTAGATTAATAAAGAGAAGCCGATTTAAATATACCAATTTTTAAATGCATTATGTCGTTTTTCCATTCCCTAGGAAGTTCTTTGAAATAAATATAAAAATACAAATACATATATAATATATATGTATATTGTATATCGATTATAAACTGATGATTTCTTGGGTGCAAGGTGTATTTTTTATTTAATTGTTTCTTGCTATAAAAGTATTTATCCATTAGCTTCGCCTGTCAGCTTCCTAATTTCAATTATATTGCTGTCTACAAAAGATTTTTATGTCGCGATCGCTAAGACTTTCTTATGATCAGATGGTGACAAAAGACAAGCAGGCAGGCAAAAACGTGGAGAAAAGCGCAGTGGTGCTCGACAGCCTTGCCATTGAATTAGAATTTCCGAGTCGTTAATTTCCACGGCCGTCCCGGAAGATTGAATGAACACTGGCCGAGATAGGATGAAGGAAAAAAGTGAAAACCTAGCCTGGTCGTCCAACTGCGCCTTTTTCACATCTGCATTATTCTATCTTTCCTTGCCTTCCTTCTTCCTCATTACTTTTACCCTCACCGAGATGATTTTTTCCTTTTTATGCACGCCCGAATGATTCTCTTATAACCGACTAATCGAGAGACCTTCACATTCAACGAGCCAGACAATTGCATAAGCGTATTTAGTAATCGATGATACTGCACGTGAAATTCAAGCGGAAAATGTAATCCCAATTAATAAAATGTTAATATCAGAGGAGTTGCTTCTTCCAGTTTTCATTTTAAAAATTCTCGGATGACATTGTAACACAAAAAGGATAATCCTTCATAAAATCCGATTTTCTTGAAACACATATCATTTTCTTACTAAATGTGTCATTTTTGACCAGTGTTACTTTGTCTTTTTTGTATATCTTTTTTGTACGGTCAATTTACATTTTTCTTCTAATAAAAATGGTTTTTTAAAGTTTTTTTTTAAATAATAAATAATTTTATTAATCTTATATTAATTACTTTTATTTTTAAATTAAGAAATTAAGGAAGAGAAAAAAGTAACTTTTTAGGTAACTAAGATTAATTAGATTCTATATTGAATAATTTAAATGTTTTTTTTGCAGTAATAGTTGTTTTTAAAAAAGCGTCGAGCGTCTGGTCCAACTCTTCTTTTTTCACTTCACACTCTACTTAACTGGATGTTCGACCCACTGCAGCGCTTCTGTAAATCCAGAACATCGTATGTTCATGTTCATGCAGAATGATTTTATACACACTTCAATGAAAATGTTGTATGCTTTTCATAGAAATAGATAATAAAATAATAAAGTCAGATCATATTCTTTAATTTTTTTAAACACTATGAGAAAGAAATATGCGCTTTAAGCATTCTGGGAAATCGAAAAATTTGAATTTCGTACGATATTCTATTTTACATGAGCAGGAGAGTGAGTTAAGGTAAATATTACCAAAGGTTGCCGACAAGAAGGATTGTTATCGTTACCCCAATGGACTATGGTAATGGTAGCCTCATTTATGGAAATCTATAGGGAATCTATGTATTCTAATTGCAGGTATAAGTACGTGAATGTGGAAATTATAATTATAAGAAATATGCTTGAGTACATGAAAGCAAAAGATATGCTTTTTTTATTTTTATAAGTTCCGAAGATGAAATATTTTCTCACAGGAAAAAAATGAGCTATTTGCTACAAAAATGTCATGGAAATGGAAATATCGTAACCTATATTTATGGTATTCAATACCTAGGTTGAAAATTTATTGGAATTATATACCCCAGTAAAATTAATGAAATTCCTTGAGTAAATTTACTCTCTCAATCAGAATTAGAATACTCATTAAAGTGAATTAGTAAATGAATCGGCAGTAACTTCTTACTAATTCAAATTGAAAGAGTAGTTTCGCTAACTTTAGGCTGGTATTTTTTGCTAAAACTAAGGAACTGCATCGATAAAAGTATAAAAGAACAAAACACAAAAAAAAAGGGTTAATAGAGACATGAATGCATGTGAAAATCTGTCATATAACTAAATGTATCTCACTGAGAAATGTGGAATGATCTTGTAAGGAAGTAGTTAAGTACTATTTCCTCTTACTCTAGATGTCTTGTTTCCTTTTTTATCTGGAAATGGCAAACTGGAATTAATTACCTTGTTAGTACTATCGCTAATTGTGAAAAGCAGAATCGATTCACTCAGCTGAATTTTTCGTATGTATATCTAGAAATTGGAGTTCGTTTCACTAATTAGTGAAGATTCTATTATTCGTATAGATAGGGGTAATTTACATTGGCACTTATTGTGCGCCAAAGGATTGTCGAAACGACGTTTTTCTTCTTGTTTCATGCAGTCTCTGAAAATGTAATTATTTTTCAATAATTTAAGAAATTTGATAGAATAAGTTGAATAGTAGATCAATAAATGTAATAAAAACTTTTGAGTTTTATAATTTAATAAATAAAGAGAAAGGACTCAAGTCTGAAGGCTCTGAAATATAATTATCGACTTTTTAATTAGTTCTAACGAAAGAAAGTTAATAATGATCGATAAAACTACCCTTTTACGCTGATATATTCAAAAAGTTGCCTGAAAAAAAAGAAACCTTAAGAAACAGTCGGCTCAAGAAGTATAAGAAAAGTTTGATAAAAAAATAACGAAATAGTAGAACTGTCTGTCAGGTCGAAGCTGGAAGTTAAGCTAATAGGCTTCACTCCATCAAAAAAATATTTCTTTCAACTCTTTCAACATTAACTTGGGTACCAAATGTAAATACTTCACCAACCACTTTGATCGAATTTCGAATCCTCATACCTACTCACGATTGACGCCTTTAAAATTGATGGTGGCAGAAATGTGTCGGCATCTAATGAAATGGAAAACAGCATTTAGGTACGCGTAAATCTCGAAAAAAAAAAATTAAACGGCTAAGTCAAACCACGAACGAACAGCCGCCAGTTCAGCATGATAACATAATAATGCTTCGAGAAATTCGTTGCGTAAGAATCCCTGTGCTCCGCCCAGGCGATATATACAGGTATATGTAACCCCCTTGCATTCGTAGATTCTTTAACGAGAAACCTGCCTACGGAGAGAATAAAATGCAGTTTTCCGTGTGTAATATAAGCTACACAGACAGTCGTTGTATGACTTCGTAACGGAACGCTTGCGATTATCGGGATTATAATTTGCACACGGCGTCACATCGGGCTCGTGTAAGAACGATTAGTTTTAATATCCTTCGCTATCACCAGCCAACTAATGATTAGAGCATACGCAGTTTTTACGCAACTGCAGAGCCTTAAAAAAATTGCGTTTGTCTTATGAAAAATGTATATTGATTAAAATGTAAATGATACTACTTATTAGACACTAGTGTTTTGTCGGTAACGAAAAATAGCGCATAATCAAGCAGTTCTGAATATCAATCAATTTATGTTTTCTTACAGTTGAAGCATGAAGTGAAAATTTCTTGCATGATTATGTAAAAAGGTAAATAGGCCAGTCCAGATACGAAAAATAATGGAAAGAGAGAGAAAGGAAAACGTTTATAGTAAATTCTGCCCTGAATTAGAGTTTATGTAACATCTAGTCAAGCATCATATTAATTTGAAAAAAGATAAGTGGATTGACTGTTTTTCCAAGCTACTTTCCAGCCAATATGTTGTGATAATATTCACTTTTTCCCATCCTCATATTTTTTCTTCGTATGAATGTACGTTTCGATAGATAATGGAACAAAAATGTGTAAGTGCACACACGGAATGTGCAACATTTTGCAATTATCGGTCATAAGGTATGCCTACGCGCCTGAACTGATTTGAAAGGTCGATAAGAATACGGAATATAATTACAAATTCGAATAAGAATTCAACTGAAGGAACTGAACTGTCCGTGGCTACGGTTATTGCGCAATTTCGAAGTTACTAAGTTCCTGGAAAAAACAGAAGTACCCCTGATAATTCTTTTATAACATAAGTTACATGATAATTATTGGGAAAAATTACTTTTTGTGTTTTGCAGTGTAATTTGTAAATATTTCGCTATATTTCATATATATGTATGATTGTGTTTATCTTGAATTGAACATCTGCAAACAAGAATGCATTCTTTACTGAAGAGAAAAAGCAGTTATATATAGTTATTTTCACTGCATTTTTTATTGTAATTTCTTTCTGAAGACATACATTGACATAAACTAATTATCAATATTTTCTAAGAAAATACCACTCGATTTATAAAGATAATTCATGATACCATTGCTATAAAGTTGAAAGAAATACGGTACTGAACGCGAATTTAACGATTTTTCTTGAGCCAGTAAGTTTACAATTGTAAATTTGCGATCGCAGTTTTCACAATCGTAAAGGAATCTTACGATTCTTTCGATCGTAAAACTATCCTTTCTTACTTTTGAATGATCATCCATCGAGAATAAAATGAATAAAAGGATGATCAGAGAAAAGTATGTTACTTTGCAATCCTAATACTAACAATAAGTATACTAATAATAATAATTTTGTCAGAAAAATGAATTTTTTCGGCTGCTGCAGCTGATTAAAGATACAGCATTATACAACTAGTTTTTTTAACGCAAAGGCATCCAAATGAAACTACTTAATGAGCACTGGAGTCGTGACTTCCGAAAACTAGGAAGAAAACATACATTTGCTCTGCCAAAAGACGTAAAACTTTATAAAGTCTTTTTTTTGTCATTAATTTAATATCAGCGTCTGAGTTTAAAAATACTTTTCTACTGAAAAAGCTTTCTTTTCAAGGTTTCTTTTGTAAAAGAACATTCTTTATCATCTTTTTCAGAGATACGAAAATTTGTAAACCATGTTGAGTTTGAATAATATGCACAATAAAATAAGATTATAAGTTTTCTCTTAAAATAATTAAGACCTTGCATCATCCTTTCTTCAGTTACGTTTTAGTATAACCATATTTGTACCTATGCTTCAAGGTGAGCTTCCTTCTATGTCGCATCCCATGCTTCGAAATACCATACGTGTAACCATTACTTAATGCTCTACTTGATTTATCCTGAATGACTGACTTTAAAACTGAAAATGATAAGTTTTGTAATTGTAGATTTTCCTCAAGGAAGTTGAGCGCCTCTGTCCAGAAAAATATTACAAGGTCCACCTGGTTTACCACGTTAGAATTTTATTTCAGCAACGTGATTTCGAGATACTTTGAAATGTGTATTAATGCACGTAAGGCTCATGCGAATCTGTGTCGTATGTCTAACATCATATCTATAGAGACTTAAGCGATATAAATATATAGGTATATATAAATACGACGACGTCCTGTAACTAGACCGGATTAACAATTTATTCGCCATTTTTATTTTCTTATTTTATGATTTTATCAACCTCTAATTCCCAATCATGGCCAATGAAGTTTTATAAAAAGAACTCAAGTCAACTTTATGCGTTGACAAAGGAATTTCTATAGTAATGAAAATAATGAACAGATAGATAGTCTTTTTATAAATTATATAAATAAATAAATTACATAATCAAATATAAATATTTGAAAAATGTAATGACTGGTTTGACGATTTCGAGGTCTTTAATATTTTTCTAGATTCGTCGACTCACACATATACGTAGTGGCACCTACACACCAGATTCAAAAATCACGTGTCGTTGCAATTGCAGTTGTGCCGACGGGTCAGTATATGAGTCTGTGTTCCCAGGATCGGAAGCACCAAGCTGTTCCTGTGATCGTTTTACCTTTCTCATCACTAGAGAAAACATACTATACGTTTAAATGAACAGCAATGTGAAATATTTCGTGCAGAATAATATACTGAAGGACGCAACTTGGAATTAAATTTGGTCATATGTGAATAACTTGGTTATAATTGTATAAAAGGAAGTTAGAAGTAGTGTTTCTGCATAAATGGCTGTACAAAAGCGGCCCTGCATGTATCGATGAAACGGCCAGTGTGTGAGTGTCATTACTCCCGTCATGCTCCAAAGGAATACTTTCACTATATACCTCATAGCCTCGAGTTCGCTTAACACGATGAAAATGCATTGCCGTTTTTTCGAAGTGGAAATGAACGGATGATACCGTATAACAGTGAACCTGCAGATCATCAGGCAAAGCGATGAGATTGTGACAAATTTGAAAATAAAGGAGAGATCCAAACGACAGTGAATCGCGAATGTTGCACTTTTCGTGAGTTGAAACCAGGTGATTATATCTTTACTTGAAACTGAGACTGAATAATGAACAGAATTTTACCATTTCAATTAATAAGATTCGCAAACTATGTTTTCAATTGTAATAATTTATAATTGCAATAGTAAATCTAAATTTTTTTAAATTATTGCTGACATAAACTCTTGTTTTAAAATGTTTTAATCTGTTTTTCCAAAGTAGAAGACTTGTAAAGTCTCCACCACGTACTTTGACACTTGAAGATTTATGGCCACTTTTAGTTTGTAATTGATAAAGATAATTTGAAAAACTGTTTCCTGAATTGGTAAAATCGCACAAAAGTTATAAGAGAGATATCTTCGGAATTCTCGACGTGCACAATAAAATTCTTCCCTCAAGTGTTATAAGGTATCTTCGTCTCAGTTTCTTTTGTCCTCTTCTCTTTTATATATGCATCTTGAAAAGGAGAAATCTGAAAATCGATTTGTGAAAGGAATGTAGCAATTCAAGTGTGCTTAGAATGGTTGAAAAAATTAACATTATAAATGGAATTCACATATATACCAGAATGTTTATCAATCTATCATTTTTAAGGTGGACTTTTTCAATTGAAGATTAAGTGGACAAAAAGTTAGCAATGTTGAGTGATATACAAGCCGAGGTCTTTCATCGGTTGGATTCCAGCAAGTTTTATGTATCAGAATGAAATAACCTTGCAACGAAGGCGTAGTCTGTTCCCACAACTTGGAATATGTCGATTCGTGCTTGCCATTACAGTTCTCCACAAGCGTTAAGGTTAAACTTACGTAAGAAATCTTGATACGTAGGTGCATTTTTACCCCATTGGTCCACCTATTCATTATAATCTTAACATTTAAATTGGCTATATTTTCACCTGTCTTCAACAACTTTCAGGTATCTAACCAGACTCAGATGAAAACTCTCAAGAAGAAGACATAAAAAGAAAGGCTGCAAACAAACTCATTCCTTTTCCTTTGAAAATAGGTGAAACTTTTGTTTTCTTCGGTTCCTACCATTCTTAAAAGGTGCGCCGCTTTCTAGGAGCAAAAATCAAATAATTTTCCTTTCATTTGTGTATCCTTCTGTTTTAAGAACAAAGGAACTTTAGTCAAAATCATATCTAAAGATTTAAAGAACCTCCAGTTATTTTCTAAAAAGAAGGTTTTAATACAACGAAAGAGATAGAAAGAGATCCAAATTTGGAGATAGGAATGTATATAAATTTTCTATCTCTTCCAAGTATCTAATTTGCATCCCCAAAACGCTATCTCTTTCTATCCACTATTGTATCCCAGAGTCCGGTTATATATATATATATCTTCCTATCCCTTGTTCTGTCCCTGAGCCTGATAATATCTATCTCTTTCTATATTCGGGTCTATCTCTACGCAGAACCAATTTTTATTCCTTTTTATCTATTTGTATCTCTTTCTTTCTATCCCTAAGGCTATCTCACCCTCATTAACTTATTAAAGTTCATATTTTAAACATGAATAATAACTTTTTAACTAAAATATTTTGTACATTATTATTCTAATTATTATTATTAAAATATACAGCACTGAAAAATCCGCATCTATAGGGACGTAGGTATCAATAGAGAAGTGGAGATTGAAAGAGATAGGCGTGAATATGAATTAAGATAAAGATAGAAAGAGATAGATGGGGCTAGACAAGAGATAGAAAAGGATAAAAAAGAGGAGATTCAAAGAGATAAGTGTGGTTGTGGATTGATATGGTGATAAAAAGAGATAGACGAGGATAGAATAGGGATATCAAAGAAAATAAAAAGGGATGGGATTTCCATCTCTTTAACATACTTCCAGTACAACTTCACAGAATATAAGAAATTTTGAATAAACTTCCGAAAAGGGTCCATCCCCAATTTCCTTGGAACTGCGTAGTATTTTGATGGGGTGATTACAAATATGATAGTGAAAATTGGAGACTAGTCGATTTTCATGGTAAAACCATGAAAAATCAGAAAAATCATAGTTTTTGTTTTTATTGTCAGCTAATATGCAAAATTTTTAAAAATATTTCAAGCGAAGTTGTAGATCTCCTCGAAATAGACACTTTTTTTTTAAAGCATTTTTTTGTACGACGAGCGATGGTTTCTGAGGAAATCAGTGATACATCGATTTTTATTTTTAAAACCCATAAAGGTACACCCATTAGTTTCGGCTTCTCTTTACCATGATTTCCTTTTACCATTTTGACATTTTCCTTTACATCGACTTCCATAAGGAAAACCATAAAATATGGCTCTTTATATTGTAAAGAGAAATCATTGTAAAAGAAAACCACTCTAAAGGGAAATCTTTGTAATTGGAAATGGTAAAGGAAAATGGTAAAGGGAAATCATACTAAAAGGAGTAGAAAAAAAATGCTATGTTCAAAAAATAAATGTGTATTTCAATGAGATTTACAACTTTTGTTTGAAACATTTAAAAAAATTTTCCATTTTTGATTTTCCCACCATTAAAATCCACTAGTCGCCATCAAAATACGAAATCGGAGGTAGACCCTTTTCAGAATTACAAGTTTTTTAAAGACTTGTTAGAATATTTATTTAAAAAATAAGTTTTTACTTTCTATAACACTTGTTTTATATATTCGTATTCTGTAAACTAAAATCGCATTCAACGTTAGTTTCTATTCCTAATTTCCGTTGCATTTCAGAGATAAAGACTCTATATAAACTACTACAAAGGACGAAGCTGAATTTCTGAATTTGACCGAAGATCCCTTACGAAGAAGATTAATATTCGGATTTTCGCTAGATGACAGGCAAAGCCATTATTATATGAATCTCAATTCTCCTACATAAGCACTCGGAAGACTATAGCATTATCCTCAACGTACTCTTTCACAGGGTCCGCCACCCAGAATTACTCTCATTATTACTTCAATGGACAGTGATATTTTATTTCCAAATTATCAAATACTTTCAAATTTTATTACTAAAAATTTTCGATAAAACTCTTCTCAGTTATTCACATTCTTTTAAATTAAACTCATATTTTTATTACAGATAAATAATAGATAAAGTAAATCATTTTCTTTATTGGTTCAAATATTTAGCTTTGATCTATCTGCCCAACCAAAAAATATATCGAAAATAAAATAAGAGAAATTTACCTTTGACTTTGGAAGAGTCGGAAAATCAACTTGATACCTACAACAGTAAAAGTTTTTCCCAAAGTCAGCGCATTGTTTATTTATACCGAAAAAATCCATCTTTTCGTATAAAAATGTTTTAAGTTAAGCCGGGAAAATCGGAATAAACAGAAAAAGTGAACAATCATGTAAAAGGATAATCTTAAAAAGTGAATTCCATTGTTGATATTTCCAGAAAACTTTTCGTTTTCAAAATAACCAGTATGGTAGCACTGTTTTAAGTCACATAACTTTTAAAGTTTATGACCTCTGAAGATGTAAGTTTTTCCATAGTATATAAAAAAGTCAGCATGACTCGCCGCAGTCTATTCTTCACAATTTATAACGACTAGTGGTCAGCTCTGCTCTCCACTAACCCAGATAAAACGACTAGGATTCGCGGTATGGTATCTTCGCCAGTTTAAGGGGTGTCAGAAGGAGGAAAAGGGTGATGCGTGCGCAACTTCCTATCTCTCTTCTACCCCTAAATCTTCTCTCTCGCTCGGTTTCTCTGCCGAGAGGATTTACCACCCTGCAAACCACCCCCGTATGATTCCGCGCTCGCGTCCGGGTAAATCCTGGTCGCCAGTGCCCGCGCGTCTTCCGCGATCGTCGGACCGCGTATTTGATAAAAGTAAGAATTTTTGCATCGCCTGTGAAAAATCGCCGTCAATTACCACGTGAAATAAGAAAAAAGTCACACGCGCAACACGAACCTCGTGTTTTTCCATTTCGAAAAATACCTTTAATATATTTACTTACACTTGGAAAATTTTTGCAAACTACAAATTAAGAGAATTAATTTAATGATCAAATGATACTTAGTCAGAAATTCACGTTCATTAAAATTGAATACGGGAAGGTCTTTTGTAAAGTAGTGAACTTTGGAACACATGACTAAAAGTGGTTTAAGAAGTTGTCGAAATTTTGGTGGCTTTAGAAAAAATACTATAGTTTGGAAACAATGTAATGAAAATACTATAGTTTGTGCTAAGTTTTCGAAAAGAATAAATAAAGTTTTGTAATAAGAAGGAACTCGAAGTGTTAGGTGAAAGGGTTTTTTTCTGCAAAATTCGACATCGAGAACAATGCGTGTTCCCTCTAATGAATTAAAAATAAATTAAGTAATAATTAATTAATTAATTAGTTCATTAATGCATTTTTACATTGACAATTTTAAATCTATAAAAGTGGATTGAAAGTGAAATAAAGAAGAAAAGAGTGATGTTATGTAACCGAGGCTGCATTACCAGGATCAAAATTAAGTAGTAATAATGTAAGTGTTACGAAAGATTCTATTTGGTACGTAAGAAATCCTATGAAATTTAATAATTAAATAAGGGATTGCCCTCGATTGGCGAGGTAAGGCGAAAGGTCATTGGTGCGAAAGCACTTTGTGCACTTCTTTAGTGTTAACCAGATTGATGTTTGAGAGTTTTTAGATTTTAAATTTATATCCTCAACCTTCTACGTTCGAATTTCAATGAATTATTATTCATATTCTAAATCAATTCCGTGAAAATGTTGCGTTGCGTGACAAATGATCAATTTCAACACAATGCGATAATGTTATGGAGATGTAATAAAATTGACAGTCAGTTCGCTTCATCAAAGGGTATTGAAAATTAAAGTTGATGTCCCCATATTCAGTTCAGCTCTTACCAGCAGTTGATCGACAAGCAGAGTGCACATTATTAATTGAAGAATTCAAAATTGAATTATAATAATCACCGCTTGAACATTTCCGATATTTTGAAGGAATGAATAGGTTTTCAATATCGGAAGTAAATATCGTTTTAATCTTTGTGTTCGCTGCTTTTATTAACATCAATATTTAATTGCAACCAGATTTTTTAGCGTTTGACTAAAATCACTGCAGTTTTAATTAAAATTCATCCAAATGCGCATGTGGAAGAGGCATATATAGTTAACTGAATTTTTTAAACTTTTGAGTCGCAACCGAGTCATTTAAATTACAAGAGCCAAACCACTTTGCCCAGCCATCTCCTCCACCCTCATTGCTCACATTGCTGTCTCAGACATTCAAATTGATGCCATTAGCTCAGAGTTAACTCCGAGCATTTATGTTATTACTAAGTCTAATTTATTACATTCTTATGTAAGACATTTGGCTAGCATGTTACACTTAAAGGAATAATTTAAAAGATAAGAGAAGCGAAGAAAGAAGATAAAAAATGAAGTTACTTGCTTTTATATTCTACAGTTCATATCAGAATACCACAAGTTTCACTAACTAATAAAATTTGTTAAAGCTTATAAAGTGAAGTTCCTGGCAAATATTGAACGAGTCAATTACAGATTGTGATTGGTTTTTATTGAAGCATCGCTCTCGACTTATTTAATTTTTTTTTAGGAACTATGTTATATGGATGATGCGCATGCTCAATAAGGATCTTATCTGGTATCCTTCTTTGAATATTATCCAATCGACTATCAGCAGCTGATGCGCAGATGACTGTTGCACAACTGTTTTCCCTCACTCAAGCACAATCGCATATTTCAGCAAACCCCCTTAGATTGTAATTCCCATACAGTCAACCTCAAAATTAATCAAATTAGTCATTGGGCTGAACCATCAGACGTATAATCTGATGAAAATAAAATTTTTTTTTTCTTTCTTAGCTGATAAAGATGATGCAAAGAAGGTCAAAAACAATGGTTTAGAATATGTCAATGTGCATTAAGCCACAAAAAACTAGAATCAATTTCCTGTAAATTTTACAGAAAACAGTCTAGGAAAGAATCTTGTATTTCAGAATAATTTTCACAGTCGTGAATAAAGGGAAGATGAAATGTTTCCATTAAAAATAAAATAAATATTTACCAAAAATCATGTGCAATTAAAGTTTCACAGACATTCTGCAATTTTTATCACTTAAATCACACCATTAAGAGATTAATTATTCACGCGAGAATAGCAATTTGTAGTTAAAAATTATTTATGTACTTTTTTCTGCTTCTTGTTTATAGTCCATTTAAATGAAAAACGCACAGCTTTATTATTCAAGGGACTCAAGCAGTTTTAAACATTGCAAAGTGCTTTAGATTAGAAGCACGAAGTTGTTTAGAGATTCGAGTTTCAAATAAGGGTTAAAAAAGTGTGATCCATGACCGAGGACTCCATAAATCGTGTGCACGTAATCAAGCAGCACGCTCAAAACAACTAGTCGAAGAAAACGGGAAACAAACAAAGTCACGGGAGGCAAAGTTACCCGTACCTAAATTGGGTTAACTCAAATCCCTTTACGGTAACTCTAATAGTTAGACCGTGAGGTGCATGAACAGATGTGAATGCTTACAAGTCAGATTTCAACTTGGGAACCCCAACACGTTAGACTTTTCTCAAAGAAATGCCAAAGCATCAAAACTTTTTTCTCTGTCTGTATTTTAAAAAAAATATACTTTGTATATACATAACAACTAGGGAAACTATTCCGGATCGTAATAAATTTTCCTTTTCAAAGTATAATTTATTTTTAATGCGCTTTTTATATATCTAAAAACTAACTGTACCATTCGGAAGGAAAATTACATTCTATGATAAATTCAACTTTCTTTCTGTACTGGGCTTTTCCCATCTGAAAGGATCTTGTGATATATTAAGTTACTTAGGTACCAGCTTTCGGAAGATTTTCACGCAGTAAAGCAATTTCATATTTATTCTGCTTTTCTCTGGTGCATGCTCATTGTTAGTGCATATACCTACTTCAAACGGGAGCTTGTTAAAATTAAATATATTCAGTATAAATACAACAATTGTGGATTTTATGATATTTTCAAACTTTATGTGTGTGTAAATAATCCTATTTTATAAATAATAATAATTTACCATATGACGATAATAAAGCATTGCGTGTTTCAATTAATTACTTTGATTAATAAATGTAACGTATTAAATTGGTATCAGCATGTTTTTCCATTATTCTTTCCATCTCGGTTTTCCAAAGTCCAAATCCATTTCCCATTATTTTGCCATCCCCTTCTCCACAAATCCTTTTCCTTTATCTAGTGAAGGGCACTCAATATCTTATTTCATATTTTTAATATGAGAGAAGCTTGCATCTTATTTGCAGTTTTAAACAAATTATTTCTTTCTCCCTACTGGCAGTAAAGAGATATAATTCCTATCCCTTTCCATCACCTTCTATCTCCATATTAACCCACATCCACCCCTATCTCTTTGAAACTCCTCTTTTCTATCCCTTTCTATCTCTTGTTTATTCCCGCCTATCACTTTCAATCCAACATTATCTATATCTTTCTATCTCTTGTATATATCTGTCTATCCTTCTCTAACCTCTTGTCAATATCAATTTGATTCTATCTCTTTCGATCTACAGTTTTCTATTTCTTTCTATCTCCATTTCAATTCACGTCCACGCTTATCTCTTTTAATCGCATTTCTCTATCTCTCTCCATCTCTCGCCTATTCCACTCTATCTCTTTTTATCTCCTTTTCAATCTCAATTCACTCTTATCTCTTCCAATATCTCTATACCTTTTTATTTCCTTGTCAATCTCGATTCGCTCCTATATCTTTCAATTCCCACTCCTATATTCTTTTCTATCTTTCGCCTATTCCTGTCCATCTCTTTCTATCTCCTTTTCCATTTCAATTCGCTCCTATATCTTTCAATTCCTACTTTTCTATTGCTTCCTACCTCTTGCCTATTCTGTCTATCCCTTTCTATCTACTCTTTGTCAATAAAAATGCATTCCTATCTCTGTCAATCCCCTGATGTTTATCCCAAAATATTTCTAAACCTATCTTTTTCAATGCCTTCTTCTCTGTCTCCTTTTAAAAAAGTAATTATTTGCAATTATCCTTAAGGATAGAAGGAGATAAAAATTTTTATCATAGAGATAGACCTTGGGATAGAAAGAGATAAAAATTGAGAGTATGGCAATAAACTTAAGGATAGAAAGTAATAGGAAGCTTAAGGACAAAAAGAGATAGACTAGAAGATAGAAAGAGATATAGATATTATCAGATTCAGAGACACAATTAATAAGGGATAGGAAGATTACTTCCAACAGGGTTTCTTCCTTATGTGTATTTGTTCCGAAAAATATTAAATATTACTTCTTTTCAAGCAATATGTTTAAACAATAAATTGATGTGTCCGACATATCGATATTCGTAATATCTATATTTTTTATTCGATATGCTTTCACTACCTTTATCACCGATTGAAAAATATTCTTATAGTGGGTATTTTCTTGTGTTTTCAGATAAAAATTCGGATGATTTGGGACAACCTTCTTTGCAGAGGACACGATGGACGAGGGAGAAGGGGTGTCCGTTGCGGTGTTAAACTGTCGTTGATCGAAGCGATAACGGGTATTTTCGCAGTTCGATTAGTTGAATTGGTGATTTCATTTCAAATCCGTTCGATCAAGTCTGGAACAATGTCATAGTCCAGAGTGTGCAATAGTGCGCGAAAGTGACCTTAGCTTTAGGACACAATGGCCCTACTGTTCGTCGTTATCGTTATTCTGGTCACCACTGCCATGTCTCTACCACCAGTTATAAGGATCGGTATGTCAATATTCATAGCCTTTTTAACTTAATTTCATGAATTCTCATCTCTTGTCCTATCCTTTCAGGGTTTTTATAACTTGGCTTCTTTTAGGAGAATAATTTAAAAACTGAAATCTTGGATATTCAATCTAAGTATCTGGATATTCTGCCTAAATATCTCAGATACTCAAACAGGTAACCATTGGTCATTGACCAACTATATTTAACAAGGAAGGTACCAGAGGTGTCCTTCAACGATTTTTATATGGTAATACTGCAATATGTTGTAGTATTATATATGTCAGAAACAAATCAAACAATCTTAATAAAACCAATGCTAAAATTTTGAGGATAAAAAATACCATCAACGTATTCGTCTTTACTTTTTTGTTAAAATTCTAGAAGGTGATTAAAAAATGATTTACCCATGCGATTTAATTTTTTAGCGTTGCGAAACTCTGTCACATTTGATTAATATTATCATGAATAGTACAAATTAAACTAAAATAAATTCAATGTATTAAAATATTTAAATAATATTTTTTTAATTTATTGAAAATCGATTGGAATTTTACCTTTTAAAAAAAGTGATACGGAATGGTAGTATTTTTTATTCTCAAAAAATATTAGGTTTGTATTGATTATGTTACCTCTTAAAAATGTTTTTTCGTCGATAAAAAAACACGTGTTTCTTATTTTTGAATGTTCAAAAAAATACACTTCCTCGAACAATAATTGAATGAAAATAGCGATCCAGCGAAACTATACCTTTATCATCTCGTCGTCATGCAAAAGCCGGACTTGCTTTGTAGAGAAATAATAGCGCGACCTCAACTTCGGCATTCAAAATTATATTTGTAACCTTTACATGACAATACCTTAGGTCACGACAATGAAGTTTGCATATTCCTGGTAGATTAAATGAAATCTCTCTCGTTTCGTACAATAATTCTCCACTTGGAGTTTCGACTTATGTTCTAAAATACAGAAGTGATTTACAGATATTATATCTTCACTAAATCAACCGCTAAACCGAAAAATACAGTGTTTCTATAGAAAGTGAGCTTTTATATGCAAAACTTCAAAATTATCAATAACAACTCACATAGAAAGTTATACACAAATTTTCTAACTTACTGAAAACAGAAAACTAATTTCCTCTTGCTTCTGATCGAAGAAAAACTTTTGGTTGAAAGCTTTGTAAAAGAAGTCTTGAAAATTGTGACTTTCCAGAATTTAGCTTCATTAGTTTTAATTAAACCGAAATTAATTTCCGGCAAGTAGTTGAAAGGAGCTTGATCCGACAAAGCATAGAAGCTTGGGAAAACAGAATCAACATAGAGTATATAATAGCGAACATAGAAACTTGAACTAATTTAGAAGCATTCAAAATTTTCGTTATCGCAAAACCATGAAATTCATATCGTAAACCACAGGATTTTCTCAAAAATGTCTTTTAAAATGGATTGACTATCTGCTTAAGATTGGCTCCGTAATATTCTGAAGGTGCTTAAATATAAACCCTTAGAAGTGAGAGGTTTCCGGCTATTTAATTGGTCGAATTTCCACCGCGAACCGCGAGAGAAACTTGCCGGCAATTTCCGAGGCCGGTAATAACAACAGCGACAGCTCGGCTGCCAGTAAATTCGAAGAGGAAGGAGAGTTGGAGAAATAGAGTGAGAACCTGAATCTTGTGAATGGTATGCGCAAGTGCGAGAGTAATAGGGGTGAAGGAGAATTCAAGAGTATCAAACCAGAGTGGGAAGGAGGTTGAAGGGGTGGCAAAGGGGTTGCTGAAAGACGGAAGGTGGCGGGTGGAGGATGGGATGCTCCCTTGCATCTCGAAATAATTTCAAAGGCGAGAATTATACGGATCTGAAGAGATAATGGGATGCACCTAAGGCAAAGGTTTGTAAGAAAATAACGGGGGATGGTCAACTTGTATTTGTGGAAGAGAGTGTGCGTTCTTTTAAAAATGTGCTTTTGCATTTTGCACACCTGCAAAGAATGCAGATCCAGATTCTGATTGGCACAATTATGCCCAAACAACGCCTTCCTCATAAATTTTCCTGCCGTTTACAAAAACGCAGAAGATGCTTCAACAGGAAGGAGAAAATGAATTGGGAAAATTTATTCTGAGGAGAGGAATAAATTACGTTTTATATAAGCATTATCGAAATTCATTCAGCTGTCGGCAAAAGTTAATTAAAATAATTATTGTGGTTCTCAAAAAGTGAATCAAGTTAGCATAAAAATTAGGCATACATTCATATTGTGGCCGCGTCTCTCTTATATTAGATAATAGCTAACTCATGAGAAAAAGTATAATTTCAACTGTAAAAAATATTTGTATCTGAATTATGAAACAACCCTATGCAAAAGCGAAGAAATATTTATTTTTATCTTCTATTTGTCGTACTTTACTGAATTATTTAGGAGTGCAGTAAAATCCTGGACACATTTGTGTTCGCTGTCTCTATCTCTTTTACACTCGATATGGTTGGCCGCTTGCCATAACATTTACATTTCCGCGAGAGAGTTTCATTGTTCCGTACTTTCATGGGTTAGTCGGGTTACACGCAAGTACCATTGACGTGTGTGTGTACAGGGTGAAAATGTGTAAATTTCTAACGAAGATTTGATTGAATACAATTAATGCATGTTAAATTCTTGACGGTATGCAAATTGCATATAACTGAAAGCTTATGACTAGCCAAGAATTTATCATCATGAGCATTCAACGGACGGAAATTCTCACACTCTAAAACGTTAAACGCTTCAATTTTAAATCGTTGGCATTTTTGTGGAAACTTAATCTTATGAGTGGTTTACGAGGCTAATATGTGAAATAAAAACCACTCTAATGCTCACCAGTCTGAAAATCCGTTTCAAAGATTTTTCTCAAAGAATGTTATATTGCGTCTCTATTTAAAAAACAATTCCTTCTACCCCCATTAATATAGCAAATCCAACATAGTGGAATTCTCAAAAGCATGAGGCTGTATTATTCATTACTTTGAAATCCGCAAATTATAAGCAAATAAAATGCTTTTGCTTTTTCACACCCTTCTTTTAAACTATAGTGCATACTTTTTGAAGAAATAATCAGATTGAATTGTAAAAGGGGAGAAGAAGAAATTTACAGAAACTACAAAAGTCGTATAATGTAAAGTTATGTTCCAGTAACGAGCGGAACCTCGAATATTCTGAGTTTTCAGAAGCTAGTGCAAAAAAATATTGGCACTCGAAGCTCCTCGTGTTCGATATCTTTGGCTCGCATTCTTTGCAATTGCGGTTGCAATTGCGACTAGGAATCATCGCCGTCGTAGAAGACGCGACTTGCTCGTATTTGAGGCACGATCTTACGACGCTTCTGGAATTTATACCCAGACGTTATACCGGTTACCGGTGCGCTCGCATTTTATTCACATATTTATCGAGTGGAACTAGCGAAGAGAACTCGTAGCATTCAGCGAGATTTCCGATGAATTGGCAACGTGATATAAGGCTGTAAGATAGACGAATACAGATGGAATTATTTGTACCATATCATCTCGTGATGGACAGTACTTTATCCGCATTACAAATACGGAGGAATCAAATATTATACGGCTGCAACTGCAACTGGGCTATCAATATTACGTCCTACATGTTATCTCGTATTACATTCATTCTCTAGTGTATACAATTTTAATTTAATTAATACGGTGTAACTTGATATCCCTTAATTTCCCAATCAATTAGAAATCAATTTGACTAATTGGAGGAAAATTAAAAAAAAACAGATATCAACTCTGATATAATTAGAAACAAATTGTTTTTGAACCGTTCCTAATGTTAATTAAATGTAAACAGTCTCGAAAATACTATATGTATTTTCATGCACAGCACACTGACTCAAAGTTTATGAATGCGAGCAAATGGTTCAGTGTATGAACTTTTCCTCTGCAGTAAAATGCTGAATTGCAATATTGGAATTTCTCGCCAGTAGATATCGGTTGCAGCCTTGATCCACATTTTGCACACAGACAATCTCATCTGTACAGCAATTGTTTTACATGCTTCTTTAAAATCGATCCACAAATATGGAGCAAGATTTTACAAAAATAATTTCATAAAAAGAATTCTCGAGCTGTCGCAAACTAAATTCATGAATGAAATGTCTTTAAAATTCTTATATCTCGCAAAATATTTTCAAAGTCGTGAGAAACTTTCAAATCACCTAAAGTTCGTTAAAACACCTTAAAAATTAAATTTGTCAAATGAAAATATTTTTATATCCCTTAATATTATTTATTAAAAAATAAACAGTTATTTATACAAAAAGTTTAACACTACTGATGTTCGAAAAACAATAAAATTCATTGTGAACAATTTAATTAGTAATTAAAACTACTAATTCTTACTAATTCAGATTAAGAGAGAATATTATGACATTATTGTCATACCAATAATTTCTTTTCAAAACCAAAATCCTGAGCAAACATTTCTAAAGTGATAAGGTATCGAACTTCCCTTAAATTTATATAAACTATTAACAAAGCTAAAAATATTGTGTCGAGTATAGATGAGGAGAAGAAGTTGTCGAAGAAAAAAGTGAGTCGACTCACTGATCTACGTATACGTTTCTTTATTTGACTGAAACTTGGTGCTATTTAAAGAATTATTTACGGAATCTCACGTCTTTATCGCCACCAATGGGATGCAAGTCGTCGACGACGTCTTTGGAACTCAGTGAAGAATTCCTATATTGAACGATGTCTAGAAGATTTTCACAATTGATCACGTATTTATTGGGCGTCTCGAGTATTCGAGAGATCATAGCGGAATTTTTGGTACCCTTAATTCGATTTCATAGGAGTAGTTTAATAAATCATTTAAATCAATATACTGTAGATAATATAAAACTTTATGAAACCCGTGTAGAAATTTCCAAATCTGATCCCCAGGATCGGGGGACGGATCAGTTCGGGGCCCAATCGGGACCAGAGTTTCTCGATCTGGACTCGACCGGGGCCACAGCAAAATTTCGCATCGGATATATATTTCTCGATGGATATTTCTATAAAAAACTTTATCTGGATATTTGTAACGCTCAAATGGTTACATGAATTTCTATAAGCTTTTGTTTGTATTTCAGGGAGTCTGTACATAAATTTCCATACTCGGTTACAGAAAATTGATTCTTCAGGTAAAAATGAATATAAAAAAGTAGTAAATATTTATTAAACTATGATAAAAGAATAATATAATGAATAAATAATGAAAAAGAATTCCGTTATTATAAAAAGATATTAAAAATAGAGCTGCATAGAGAATAGGTTCAGTAATTCCTACTTGACATCAGCCATTCTTTCATAAAGAAGTCTCTCAAAAAGTTGAACTATAGATGCGTATCTAGTCTTGTGAGATAAGAAAATCCTAAGTGCACTCGATGTATTTCAAACTGCTTTGACCCACCTTCAGTATTCTCCACATTGTTTCCTCATCATTTTCAATCAACCATCAATATATGTATAGTGTATACCATATAATCATGAACAGATGTTAGAAAATTATTTTTAACTTTTAAATCCATTTTGAATTTGTACATTATTAAGAAAAAATGTTATTTTTGTCAAAAATAACTTTTGCCTCTTCTATATTCATAGTTTCTATCTAAATCAAATTTTCCAGTGGTCTACATGTTTGCATTCCCTATAATCGAAGCTTGAAAATAATTCTGACATATCGATTCATAGATCATCGAAATAATAAGTAACAAACTATTCATAGAAATATCTTAAAAATATAGCAGTGCCCTGAAAATTTCTTTAAATTACTATAAACTCCTTAAATATCCACCAAAAAATGGTTGATTCATTATAATTCTTAAAAGTATTTTAACAGTCTATAAAATGTCTTGAAAATCATCAAAGAATTTATACAAAAAGTTTTACATTACTGATTCAATTAGTAAACACAGAACCACTAAATATATTAGTAAGTTATTCTTATTATTTCATTTAGTAGAAAGTGTAGAAATGACTGATTCAGTAGTCAATATACTAATTTACTTAGTCAAATTCTTACTAATTCAGATTAGGAGAGTATGAAATTTGGACTATCCTATTGAGAAAGGAATTCTCTTATCTTATGCAATTACTAAAAAGCGTGAACAAAAAGTATTTTTCAAGAAAAATCCGGAGGAAACAGTGCCTTAGGAAAATAAGTGTCGAAGGTAGAAGGACAAAACGACCAAGACAACGACGACAACGACCGTGCGGAAGATAATAGAGGTCGAAGGATCAAGACGATAGGAATCAGAATGGACAAGGGCAGGGTTAGCAGGCTGATATTGTCGGGCGGGGTGTGGAACAAGTAGTCATTTCGGCGATGAGATCAGCCTGTCGAACTCGGCACCGTATCTTGCAATTGTCGTTTCTTCAGATTGGCAAAGTGTTTCTGAAGATAAAAGCACTCCCTTTCCGAATCACTGATTTTGCAGCAGATAGCACTTTTCTCAAGAAGTCAACATTGGAAGAAGACGAATCCACATCTATGAATCGTTTATATTCCTGGACACGCTATTAACGTTTGGAAATCAGAAGACAAATCATTGAGATCTTTATCTAACCCCGAACCTATGCAAAGTGAAAACTATTGCCTGGTTGAAGTTTCATACAACTGATCTGACGATTTTTTTATATTCATAGGGATAAAAATATGAAAAAAAAATTTCCAAAGTTCCTAAGACCGAAAATTTTTATTTAATTATGGTATTTACTTTAAAAAAGTTGAAAAGTGTTGTCAAAAGGTTTTTTCAGAGATTCCAAGAATTTATTTATTTATTGAAATCTCTTAAAATCCCTTGAAATTCCTTATGAAGTTTATAAAAATTCCTGGAACATTCTTTTCATAACTCTTTCAAACTTTTTTAAAAATATCTCTTGAAATCTTGTGAAAACTTTTGAACATCTTGAAATTGTTTTGAGCTCACTTAAAAATCCTTTGAGGTTCCTAAAAATCTCTTATCTTAAAATAAAAAAAAAATGTTTTAGGAATATTTTTGGACATTCTTAATCCAATAAATGTAAAAAACAATATTTAAAAATATATAAACTAAATATGTAGACATTCACATAATTGAATAATGAATCTATTTATCCTAAAAGTCTAAATATTTGAGTAGAATATCTTAGATGGTTGCCACATACAGAACAGTTGAATATCTATTTGTCTCGCTATGAAAATAGAAGCTTAATTTGAAGGTGAATCGAACTGTTTTGAATATGCCAAAAGAAACGAATACTCTGCAAAGCACAAAAATCGGAATTGACTTTCAGTTGCAGAAATAAATGTAAATAATATAAAAATTGTCATTTATAATTAATTATACTTATTTATACGAAGATATTTGCAACATTTGCAACGCATTTACCTACTTTTTACGTGCAAAAATTCTATTGCGACCATTGCATTTTTATATTATAGGCAGATAAAATTAATTGAATGAAGAAGAATGGCAGAAAATGGATTCTGAAAGACATGATAATAACTATAAAAACTACCGAATTGACAATAAGTTCTGAACCGAACTTTATTCTTATTTTACAACCGTATCCTACTTGTTCTATCTGTTAATAAAATCACTATTTGTCCTCGTTTTCCAGCCATCGCCTTGCTCGATCAGCGGTGACGATATTTTAGGATACTTGATCCTTATTCATCGGTTCGGGAAATAGCCTATAAAGAAGTACTTTATTGCTGTGATCTCAGAACCGGAATAGCAAACTTCTTGCAACACCGTCCAAGCATATTGATTTCCAAATGAATGTCAATATTATTTTAATATTTTTCAATCCGAAAATTTGTATAAAACAGCGGTATCTCGCTAATTTCATTTTTTAACTAGCGCAAATAACTATAGAAAGTTCTATTAACTCTTCAAGATTTCTGGACATTTCGTAAAATCTCATATTCCCAGGAAATTCAAATTAGCATTAATTGAAGCTCTTCCGAGGAGCTATTCACTCTGGAGTCAATTTCTGTCATCTCGTAATGAATAAAATATATTACAAGTATTCGATGGCAATGAAAATGGAAAAAAAAATGAAAATGATGGAAAAATTGAATGTATTAGGCTACAAATTGCTTCCCCATCCACCGTATTCTCCAGATCGCTATATTGAATAATAAAATGGAAATTTCCCAAAAAAGTGTGTTTTACTATGTTTAGAAAATATTTTCAAACAAATTGATTTGATTATTTCTGCCATTGTAAAATAATTATTACAGTTAATTTATTTTCAAATCCATCGTCAGAAGCGTCACTTATCTCCAAACACTATATGGTAGATTGATTAAAATGTCAAATACTCTCTTCTCCTTCAATCTCGAAGAATTATATAAAATGAAAGTTTGAATCTTAATATCGAGTTTTCTGAGAGCGTCTGGAGAATCACAATCGTGCCAAGCTGGGGTGAAAGAATAACACGATAGTAGTGACTGGGAAGGTGATATCCGGTGAAAGGGAATGGACTAGAGTAATTTCGAAATCCAATAAAAAGTCTCTGACTTTGGCAAAAGATCACCAGCGCTTAAGAGGCTTGGCTGTAATGCCAATGTTTTTTTATCTTTAATTTCAAATACAAAGTCAATAGAAACATATTTTTCGACCATTTTCCATTCACAGACGTTAAAAAAAAACATCTACAACTGCAATTTTTTTTTCCTGCAAAATTCTAGATTTCTATCAGGTGAATTTCAGACCATGAGAATGTAATAAAAAGAAAAAAACGAAAGTTACAAAATTGAAATTGGGCTTTTATGAAAGCAAAAGGAAGATTAAGTTCACACATCTTAAAAGAAACCACAGTTAAACCTTCCTAACCGACTTCAGTTCCTTCCACAAAGGAAATTTCATCCCACAAGAAAAAGATGTTAAACATCAAACATAGGTTGCACTTTTCTGTAAAACCACACATTCTCCAGAAAGTCCAATTTTCTCGATGGTATGATTTGTACCATTATGAAACTCTCACATTTCTCTTTTGACGTTATAAACTGAGAATAAAAGGAGATTTTATTAAACAAAAAATATTTGCTCTCCGTAACAGTAAAATTTTCTAAAGAGTTTCAATTAGAATAAACGACATGAAGTATGAAGATCTCTGCAAACATCATTCAAACCCTTGCTTCCGTCGCAACCTACCAGCCAATAAAACTAGCTGTGAATTTGACTCAGGTGTTTCATTTAACTTTATTTATATTTTTTGTGCTCATTTCTTGATTACTTTAACGACTTTTTAAATATCATCATCATTCATATTTTTATTTGAATAAAATTTATTACTATTAGATCACTTGATTTTTTACGATGCAAGAAACTAAATTCTTCCCTTTAAATGTACATCAATTTATCTTCTACAACTGTCTTCGGGAACAAAGAAAGGGAAATGATAATCAAGCCATTTTTAAAAAATTGGAAAAGGGAGCGACTACAAAGCTCCCTCGGTGAGAAAGTAAAAATCAATACTATAATTAGAGATGATTATATTTCGATTTTTTATCTTTTCATGTTGGTCTAAATTAAAGAATTCATACCCGTGAAAACTCAAAACGACCTTCTCTCAAGAATATAATAGAAATAATAACATTTAGTTATCATTTCCTAGATTCTTTTGCATTTTTTATTATTTCTATCATCGTTGAGAGGAAAATATAGTTTCCCTCAGATGATTACACGTTAAGGAATCCAAATATCCTACTTTACTTCATCTCCTTTCCTCGCATTTCCAGCGAGAGAAACAGTGCATCGCAGGAACTTGAGCCTCTTCGCGGTCGCGGTTTAAAGGTGGAGGGTAAGACGTCGTCGTAGATAACGTAAGTTGAAGCCATTTAGATAAAAGTTATATTAAATTTACGCTCAATGTTGATCTCAAACTAGATTCAGCAAAGTGGCTTTAAACTAAACCTGTAGTCATATAACTGTAGTGTTGAATGGCAGCAACAAAAAAGTGGTAATAAGGACGATGAGTTTCTCAGTTTATTTTTTTATCTCTAAAGTCCAAAGGAGTCTGAGAAAAAGTTACTACATTATTGCTTCGAATTTTTTATCCATCCCACAATAGTTGGTTGTAGACATCTAAAAAAAAATCAGATCTCGTCAGTGCTGTTCAAGCGCCTGTTATTCGACTTTTCCGCGGAGCATGAAGCGGGCAGAAGCCGGAAAGACAATAAATATTCTATGTTTATTTAACTTGACGCAGAAAGAGTAGAAAATTCTCTCATACAAATAGGACGAAGTGAAAGGAGTCCCGAGGGAGACTCAGGGACTAGAAACGGATTTATAATGCGGAGTGGGACCCGTTGATGAAAAAAGACGAGAAAAACGATTCAAGAGACCCGGAGGCCTTTTTCAGATTCTCTTCCCAGTGCCATTTTTTTGTTTTTCCTGTCTCATTTCTCGTACTCTTCAACACTCAATCTTTAAAATTCTATCCCTATTCAATAAATTGGTTCCCTTCCTCTACTTACTCCTTTTTCACCCCACTTTTGCAAATCTCTTTTCCAAACTCCTTCTCTAGAAGGGATCACGTCCTGACAATTTATTACTCTATTTTTACATATCACATAACAATAAATATTATATTAAATGTAACCGTATAAAATATGTTTATATGCCTATAAATATATCTTATATGTCCTAATATCATATAGGATAGTGAGCTATTTAAGGTTAGAAACATATATTAAGTAATTTAAAAGATAATTAAAAAGATCGTCTAATTATGTGATAAAAATCTGTTGTTCTATATATCGATGCACTTCATCCTATATATACTTAATACGCCCTTTATCGAAGGGACGTATGTTACTCACTCTTTATGATCACGTTCCCAGGTTGGGTCATAAAATTGTTTTACCGCTCTCATGGGCACGTGCATTGTGGATTGTTGTAAAACCAGTATATCCAAAAAGAAGTTCGATGTGTGATGAGCAAGTGCAGGAAGCATGATTCACGGTACAAAATATTTCATTGACAAACTACTGATATCGTAAAAAGAGGTACACAAAACTCTATTGTGCTTTAGACGTTCTTTTGTACGCAATAAACCATTTGTCCCACCAAAATTCAATTTATGATCGAATTATGCTCCAGAGCTCTTCTTTTCAGTCTTAATCAAATATAATATAAACTTCTCGATCCATTTTTCCTTGACTGACTACTGATCTTTATCGCTGTATGTATAGTTTATTAACAATAGAATTCGTTCTATTGTGTAAATTATGCAGTGATAAGCCGAAGTTGACTGCGGTACAGCCGCGAAATCAAATTTGGAAACCGTAGTTTCTCGGCGACAATGATATCGGATTAACGCGACCATGAGAACATCCCGCGAGAAATTATTACCGATCGATAACGGTTACAACACAACGAATACTGCATCCCTGAAACTCGAGCTCTCTACTTTTAGTTGTTCCTCTCTTGCGATTAATTAACAGTGCCTCTGATTTCCTAGAAATAGGGACAATTTCCCAGGTGACATTTCGAGGCGATTCTATAATACGACTGAGAAAATATTCACAAATGACACTGAGAAATACTGCAACTGTAACAAAAGAATTCTGTTGATTGACTTTTTGTATTCCATAACATTGCTAAGACCTTGATAACTATAGAAGTTAGTGTCCAATGACAGCCAATGTTGTAATACCTACTCGTAATCCTTATGCTGGGAACTTGCAGCTTCCAAGTATGATGATTCG
>JAUESI010000035.1:4413110-4429586 GCA_032275145.1 Synergus laeviventris
CCCCCCCAAATGTTATTCGATGGGAGGATAAAAAGTCATGTCCTATAAAAGTATCAATATCCCAGATGAAAATACTTCTGAATCGTTTCCAAATCGATAAACAGATTAAAACCGCAGTGATTGCTTAAATGTTTACCGATGAATCTTTTACTTCAGTTCCCTGCGATTTATACAGCTTTGCTACTAATGGTTTCGAGGATAGGTTGCACACCGCGTTTAAAACAAACGACCACCCATGTGTCCCAAACCATTTGTCTTTTGGTCAAGAACCAAGACGAGGAGTTTATCGCCTCTTTTAATCACTTTTATTGCCTGATTCGTAAACTAGATTGCGCCCAGCTAGAATTGAATAGTGTCGTTAGATATTATCAGTGAAATTACACACGCTATAATTAAGAAAAAGAGAGTTGAGAGGATAGAAGATAAGGGGCGAAAAAATCTGATTCAAGTCACTATAATGAGATGTCATGTGCAATTTCTGAGAAATAATTTTAGAGTTCCTGAATGTTCATATTGCATAAAAATTCTCAATAAAAGTTACCCTACCCTTCTGATAGCTATTTTTGATTCAATTGGCTCTGGGCCGAGAAGCCTTTTTGTAGACCATTTCCCTTCATCAGGTTTTCAGATACTTTCCTTTTAAACCATTTGAAATTGCATAAAATGAATTCCACGGCCAGTGAACCCTGAAAGAATTAATATAACATAGCTGGAACTTTGACGTCAAAACTACTTGTAGTGCTCAAAGTATTTATGAAAAATGGTGACACCCGTTTAAATTTTTATGGTCGAAATATGACTTGACTTGGAGAGAAATCGAATCGCTCTATTCAACCAAACGAAGCGAGGAAAGTCTAGCTTTTCTGAAGTACCCCAAGTAAAGCGCATTATAAGCGAATCAGGTGCTCATGCCAAATTCATGAACCACTTTTATTCTGAATCCTCAAGTCCCAACTCTTGGGGACTATATATAGATAGACCATTCTATCAAAAATGTTATATCCAGCGTGCAGAAAAGTATTAGAGTCGGCAGTCATCAGGTGTAAATACGACTGACATCAGTCGTAAATTACAACCAGGTACTTGAACTCGTTCTGGGTGAAGGAGAGACATGGTTGAGAAGGATGAGGGGCAGGTGTTTGTTTCCAACGTCACAACGGTGAGATGTAATATACATGCACGACTCGTTCGAATTCGGACGGATTTGCATCAAGTGGTCGTGCTTTCAAGCATCTGCAACGCCCAGACCTTTTCGTTAATGCAACACAAGAGCTTTTGCAGTGACGACGTTCTGGGTAATGGAAGTGACTGTCGTTCCTGCGAAATAGAGTTTCTTCAATTCAAGAAGCTTGAGGAATAAGTTTACTTCCTAGATAAATCTTTATTTAATTTGACAAGTGTAATGAATGCAGAGTCAAGGGGAAAGTTAAGAAAATCGAATTGGCTCCCTAGAAAGAGATCGAAATCCTATCCCTTCCTATTCACATTAAACTAACGGAAACTATTAAATGTTTTAAAATTATGAAGAAGAGAGCTTTAGGATTATGGACAGTTCCGTTTTGTTTTTCAACTACATATTCCCTGTCAAAATTTTGAACCTCTGTCAATCTTCTGCACAAACCAAGGCTTCATAATCTTCTAGATATCCAGGCTTTGCGAGGATATAGAGAGGTCTTACTTCAAAGCATAAAAGCCATTATTTAAACCGAGTTTTAAAGTTTAAATGAGGGTTTAATAATAATCATATAACTCTAGTCATAATCATATGTCTCTATACGGTGTTGAATTTAAAAAAGCTGTTCGCTTTAAGGGCTTGTGATATTTTATCATAAGAGCAATTTATTTTCCCCAACTTTGTGCTCGTAATGATAAATATTTTTTTCTAAAACTGGGCGATTTACCTCCTTCTGTATGAAACTGAGGTGAATGGCCGGATTTAGGAAATAATATTTTTTATTGCGAGTGTAAAGTTGAGACGAAACTAAATTTTCTCTTATGGCAAAAGAAGGCTTAATTCGCAAAATTATTTTAATTCACAAATTATCATCCTTGCAATTATAAAAAAATTGGAAACTTTTAATTATTATTAAAGTAAGTCGAGATATCTAGATTTTGAAAGGTATTCACCGCATCTATATTACCCCAGGCTGGAACGAGGGTTAATTACGGAACTTCATGCGCTTGGACTTCATGAAGCCCTTTAGAAAGATTAGATTAATATATACACCATACATGTATGGTATACTTAGTTCCACAGTAAATTTCACAAATTGTTGTCGAAAACCTGATTGGTTTGGATATTGCGCGAATTCTATGAATATACCGAATTTGAAGATTATATTAATACAGAGAATACAAATTTTTAACAAAATTTTGAAATTTTGTGCTATTTTATACGTTAAATTTTACATACTCCAGAGTGAACAGCCCCTAGGATTTCAAAAATACGTTCAAGGGAGAAGATTTCTTATTTCTGAAAAGAATTTTATTTTCTGAAATATAAAATCCACTTGACTGCCTAAAGCACTTACGAGGAATTTAAAACTCCGCCGAAGAAGACCGAAGTTCGACTCTACAAAATGAACACTAAGATCCCTTGAACAAACTTCTTCCTACTTAAGGTGCACGCTAGTTGCGTGTTGAAAGCAGGATTTAAGCGAGAGATCGGATACCTTAGATGTCACGCTCCGGCAAGTTTTATGCACCTTTTACTGACCCTTCGACCCGAAGACCTGGGAACTAGCTACCGACCAAAGGGATGAAGACCCAATGTAAAAAATGAAACAGTGGAGGGTTCACCGCAAGCCTCTCTATACATTATTCATCGCGAATCATGACTGATACTTTCGACGTGGCATTTTTACTAACCGATTTTACTTTCCACTCACGGTTTGATGGTTCCGGCGCTTCATCTTACACTAAAGAGTTTCAACGAAGGAAATGGCGATTCACTTTATATTTCATTGCATAATTAACTTAATGGATTTCACTACTGTTTTATTTCTTCCGATTTATGCACGCCTAAAAAGTGTATTTAATAATAAAAAGTTATAAAAAAATATTAATTTAAAATCAAACAATGAAAACGACCACTTTCAATTAACTTCCTCTCCTGTTTTCAATATTTCCGGCATGAATTTTTATCTCTAAATTGAGTGTTCTGATGCGTTACAGCCCTCTTAAAAATGTCAATACGTATTATGGCCTATATTACACCTCTTTCACAGAAACTCAAATAATTGCCTGTTCGTTATTTACTTCCGATTTATCCGATACTATAAAGGTATAAATTTTAATTCTTTTTGTTTCCAGTCATAAATTATAAGTTTCCTATGCACGAGAAATACGAGAACATAATCAATAAACACTTTTGTAAAAGTTGATTGTTTTACTTATCAAACAGCGAATGCTTTATTACCTCCATGTCAGCAATGAATTATTTTATTTTCCCATAATGTGTCTCATAATTATAATTTTAATTCTAACTCTACGAGAATAAAACGTCGGAAGTAGTAACGGCTGTTGGAGTCAAGCATCACGTCCGCCGGACTACAGTCAGAACAATACTACTGAAAATTCCATCGCTGCCTCCTCTTTCTCTCTGTTTGATATTTTCAATGAAATTTGTCTCAATGTGCATTAATGACGATTCCACCGAGAACTGGAGCGAGAATCCATATGAGAAGAGGCGATCACAACAGAAGAGAGAACCTCAATGTTCTGCACAATAGGTCCCATTAGCTTCATTACTAGGTAGCCGCAAGTCCGTTGCGGAAGAAGTTGCTCTTATTCATATGTGCATGCAAATAGCTGGATACGTCGATACGTTGTACACGTAATGCCGCACTGAGAATAGTGCAAATGGCAGACACTTGCTCCCAAGCGTAATCTCTGCGGTTGTACTCACCAACAGTACCAAGAGTACCAAAGCCATCACGTTCGACATTCGACATGCACTCCTTGCACGTCGCAACCTCTTGGTCCGTTTATGCCAAACCACTTGCTGAAGGGTCCTTCAGCGGATGTCCCTCGAGTGCGGCCCAACGCTTATCCCCATAAGTGGCGCTTCTAAAGGGGTAGTGGATGCTGGGGCGAATGCGGATAGTTGTGCTCGCTCGTCCGAAGTGTCAAGAGTAACGAGGTTCTACGTTTAACGAGCCATACCATACTATTCTCGTCTTTCACTGAACTTGCTTCAGTCCTAGGTGAAGAAGTAGTGAGTGATACACTCAAAATAATGTAGGGTAAGATTGAACATCCGGTATACTTCCATAAAGGGTCCATCTCAAGCTTCCTTCAAAATACGTATTCCTAACTGTTCGGCTGAAAAGTTCGTAGGCTAACATAGTAAAACACATTTTTTTGGTGAAATTCAATTTCATTATTCAATATAGTTGTCTTCTTTTGGTATGCAAATTTTTTTCAAATGTTTCAAATAAAATTTCTAGATCTCATCAAAATACACATTTTTTTCTACGGGTGATAGTTTCTGAGAATATTAGTGGTACATCAATTTTTATTTTAATAAAATTATAAAGGTACAGCTATTATTTTTGGCTTCCTTTTACCATTTCCCTTTACAGTGAAGAGCCATGGTTTATGGGATTTTTTTAATGACAGTTGATGTATCACTGATTTTCTCGGACAATAGCATTCCTAGAATAGAATGTTCGGAACAAAAAATATGCATTTCGATGAGATCTATAGCTTTTGTTATATAGATAAACACCATGATTTTTTTATAGTTTTTTCATGGAAATCGGAGGTGGACCCTTTTCGGAAGTTTATCCGATCATTCGTTCGGATTTTCTCCGAAATGCCCTCATTTTAGGGATTGTGTGAGTTGCCCTACAGGATTTTTCACTTTGTCCAGGTTTTTCCCCGGATTTTTCAAATCATAAATTTTTATATTTGAATCAAATTTTAGAACAATTTTGTAAAAAATTTGTTCACAGAACTTATAAAAAATATTTCAACTCAATACGAAATATTTGAAAACTCTCTTTTTTATTTAATCTTTTCTATTCTTCTTTGCCCTACTTTTTCGTGTTTTCCAACTATTTTATCCTGCTTTGCACTCTTTTTTCAAACTTTTTTGTCCTTCCTTGTCCTCTTTTTTAAATAAATTGTTGTCCTAATTTGTTCTCATTTTTCAAAGCTTGTTGCTCTACGTTTCGAAAATCAATTATAGTCACCCTAACTCATTATAATGTGAAGGAGAGTCGGATAGTAAAAGCCCCTAAAGTGTTTTATAGGCAGGACTTCTAAGCAGCCTGCAAATAAAAATAGAGGAAATAAACAAGTTTTAGAAGAAACAAAACGATTAAAATTAGGTCTGAAATAGGTTATTGAAAAACTGACTTTGGGGCTACAGCGAAATTTAATATTTTTACATTTTTTTGTAATTTATCAACGAGAAATGTATTTTTAATCAGAAAACTACGAAATTTTATGCATTGGAATATTATACTAATATTGTTATTAATATTACACGATATTTATTGATATTATTTATGGTTATATTCACCAGACTTTGACTGGAGACACTTTAAACCTAATATGCATAAAATAAGTGCTTCAAACAATTCAAAGTGCGCGCAAAATTATAATTTCGTGACGTTTAAATCTCAATCGTGACAGGACTTTGAAGATGGCGTAAATTTTTCTCATTTTTATTAATTGACAAGCAGTATTAAATAAAAAAGCCTAAAATATGAGTACATGATTTTTACTGAAATATGTAACTCTTAATCTTGTTCATATCATATTTCTACTATTTTGATCAAGTTCGTGTTTCTATAACAGTATCATTTTCAAGTAAACAATACATATTTTTAAAATTTTCATGCTTTATATATTTTGATATACCTATAAGGAGTACAAACAAAACCTCATAGTCAACTCAATTAGTACCTGGAAAATGCATTTACTTCTCATTCCAAAAGATTTGAAATACCTCTTTGGTAAATCTAATAATACTCGAGAACGTTCAAGTTCAGTATAATGGTTCTCAATGGGACTTTGTCACATTGAAGTAACCGTGACTACGTGATCGTCATACGTTTTGCGAAAACTTGGTTACATACCACGTAGGTATATAATTCCTTTCCTATTATCTCGTTGTTCCAAATTGTATTTGCTATTGTGTTTGGCAAACTATTAATTAAAAGGAAAGAGACTTTACTAAAACAATATTTAATAATGATGTTTAAAACTAATATTTACGAAAGTATTTCAAGGATGAAAAATCCTCAGTTAATTATAGTGGAAATACATTTCCACCTTGAACTGAAGCTATAAATGCTAGAAATGATGGAGTTGACTTCTACTAATTAAATAAAAGTTGTCAGTATAATTTTAACGGATCCGGAAACCGCACTATTGCCAGAAATCCGTACTAAGAAAAGGTGCTTTCTGCCTCTGGAAAAATATAATTTTTTTCTAATTTCAAATAAAAAAGAGAATATTCTTTAAGTGGTTGTTTTACTATTCGGTATAGAGAAAGAGTTAATAAATGCGTCTTTATCATACCGGACCACGTAGGATCAGACACGAGTGAAGCCGGGGAAGCCCTACTCTGCGATGGCACGCTTAGTTAAGTCGACTTCCACCTATATAAAATACTCTGATCAGGGTCGACTTAAATGCAGAGTATATTCAATATTCTTTTCAAAAAGAAAAATTGTATTGAATATAATCTATACTACAATTTAAAAAATGTAAAATCCTAATTATTCCTCATTATATAATGAGACCAAGAAGCATACCAACAGTGTTCAATAGTCTGTTGGTATTCATAGAAAATTTTTCTTCACAATTCTATAAACAACGGCGGTATACAAACTCCTGAAGCACTTCTAACATCCTGATTTCCTCCTGTTTCTTCTCCCAAACCAGAAAATATAAGTAAAAAACAGTGATAGGAAATAACTAGTTACTTTAGCTAGTTACTTTTTCATGATAACGCTTATAGTAACAAAGTTACTTTTGTAAATGGGTAACGAATTGGTAACTAGGTAGATAGTTTTAAGAAACGGTTACTATAAAAATCTGGTTACTTTTGAAATATAGTGCATCATTTTTTTTTATTACAGCAATCAATATATTTATTGACATCTATCTATCTATCCAAATTTTACATCACCCTAGCATTTAATGTGAATTTTAAATGATTGCTTTTTGCTAAAAGAAATTCGAAAGTATAAGAATAATCCAGAATTTTTTTATTTTTTAAATGTAAGAACTTGTAATTCCTTGTCTAATTTTAGAAATCCCCATAAGTTTCATAAAATGCCTCAAAATCCCTTTAACACCCTTGAAAAAATCTGATGAATTACTTTCGTTAAAACACTTAATATTCCTCAATATTCCCTGAAATTCTACAACCTATTGTTATATCCATTAAAATTACTTAAAATCCTATGAAATTTTATGAAATTTCTTTAACTATCGTAAAACTTAATAATCATCCTATAAAATATAGTAAAATATCTTGCAACTAATTGAAATTCCTTGAAGCCCTTAAAAGTCTTTAAAATGACCTAATATCTCTTATAAAATATCTTTATATCCCTTAAAATTGTCTCTTTAATTTTCATGAAATTCCATAAAATCCCTTAAATTCCTTAAAATTATTTTAAATAATCTCATGAAAATTTCGTTTAATACTTCAAAATTTCAGAAAATTTCATTAAATCTCACGAAAACTTTTTAAATTTCTTGAGATTCTTTAAAACCCTAAGAAACTGTAAAATCCCTTAAAATGTCTGAAAACCATAATAAATTCCATAGAATTTCTTGAGATAAAATCCTTTAAAATTTCTGAAATTTCAATTTTCGTAAAACTATTTCAACTACCTTAAATTTACTCAAAATCGCATAAAATCACATAAAATTTGAATACTAAAATAAGTTCCATTTTTACCCAAAAGGGGATCAAAGAGTTGCACAGTGTAAAAAAATAGACATCTAACCAGAAATATGTAACTGTGAATTTATAAATGACTGATTTGTCAGAGAAATATTTCTTAATCGATAAATAATCATATTTACCTTATTTATTTGCTCTCATGTGAAATAAAATAAATTTAACCAGCGGGATACAAGATTCTAACTGTTATTTTACCATGTGAACAAACGTCTTTGACACTTTATGAATAGACTGTACAGGGAGCTAGAATAATGCATGAGATGGCAGGCACGTGTCGTATCGCTTGATTCCCAGTTCTAAACGGGGTAAATACATAGACACTGAAGCTGGTGGACTTGCAATAGCTCATGTTATAAATTCTGATTGTTATGCCAATTAGAACCTGAGTACCCGGAAGCTTGATTTCAGTACTCATTTCAGGACTAAAATACAGTCCTTCTTCGATGAAGTGAATTGTTTGTATAAAATGAAGTTTTAGTAACAGAGAAAGAAAATAATAAAAAGAACAATCAGAAGTCATAGAAACCATATAAAAAGAAGTGTGGTTGACAAAAACTTCATTGTGAAAAATGTTAATAAGTGTTCCGGTCATGACTTTCCACTCGTTTCATGTTTGGAATCTTAATTTCAAAAATATTCATGATCATAAATCAAATTAGCCTTCATAAAATAGAGGTTATATGTTCCCTGTGCAGTTTCTCTCGGAGAAGAAGACAAAAAATTTATGAATCAACTTCTGCTAAGTCGTATATGCGTATCGTATTATAGCTCTGCATTAAGCATCCACTATATTAGTTTGTAAAATTTCTACTGGCTAGAAATTTGAAATTACGGTATCGTAAACCTAACAACTTTCTTATCTCGAAACAAGTTGGTTGTTCGTGTAGACTAAAGTGCTCTGGCAATTTGTACCACTTTCAGCATTAGCGTCGGATGACCAAATTGCACATAAAACTCTCAATTAAGATATAGACTTTCTTATTACTGGCGGCTTTTATCTATTATAAGATAGTGTGATATTTTATTTCTTTTTCTTATAACCACGTGCAGTTTATCGGAGTTTGCAAAGAGGCGGATAGCAGTGATAACATGACGAAAGCTATAAAAGCAAGAGCAGAAAACAGTAAGACGCCCTACTGCTTTTAATAAAGGACGCATTCGAATTCGTATCAGCTCGAACCCAAAGTCGTATGTGAATTCTACCTTTGCGAGAGTCACAGGAAGAAAACTAAGCAACTAAATGACTTGATATCGAAAACTCGATAAAACGGATAGTGCCAATAAAGTTGGCTCATGTTGCCGTCATACCTACGTATTACAATTCACAAAACAGATATCAAACATATATCAAACTGAATTCTCCTGAAATCACTTGAAATTTCTTGAAGAATCCATACCATCACTTGACATTATTTTTAAATCTTTCAAATTCGTTAAAATCTCTAAAATCATTTATAAGAAATAAAAAAACTTGGAAATCTCTTAAAAATCCATGAATTCTTTGAAATCAGTTTAAACTTTTTAAAATTTCTAAAATAACTTTAAAAAACTTTAAAAAAATAACTTGAATTCCTTTTAAATTCCTTGAAATGCCATAAAATTGTTTTTATTTACTTAAAATTCTTCAGAATCGCTAAAAATAGTTTTAAATCACTTCAATTGAGTTTGAATGACTTCAAGCGAGTATAATTCAGTAAAATTTCCTGAAATATCTTAAAATTAGAAGTAGGTGTGCAAACCATCGAGTGAGTTTTCAACCTCTTATTAATTTAATTCTATTCTAAGTCCTACTGGCTGTAAATTTATCTGTTACCAATTCCGTGGCTCCTTCCACTTTTCGTGAGTGCAACTATTTTCAAGTTTTCAGACCTGAGTCAGCTTTTACACTGCTAAAATAGATAAAATAGTCGGTAAAGTCCTTCCTCTTTTTCTAAGCCGGAAGCGATCGCCGAATTAGCAGCTTCTTGTTCAAAGAACCTTACGGGCTCTCTAATTTCTTCTTCTAACTTTCCGACTGTTTTTTTTTTCTTTTTTCTCCTTCTCCTAAGATCTCTTTACTACTAATTACATTGAAAGATCTGTTTTCTAATTCGAGTAGAGAGAAGAGAAAAAGACACCTGAAAAATCTTGGGAGTAGAGAGGATTTACTTAAGTAATTAATAAAACGAACCATGAAACGAACAAGTCGATCGTCAATTCAGCATTCGAAACTCTAAAGTTTTTCTTTTGTCCCTTTACCGCTAGTAACAGTCAAAATTAACTTCTCATGAATTTCTCCAAGTTGATCTAATGATTATTCATTACCCCACTTGTTTTTATCAGGAAAATTAGAAGTCAATATTAATTCTAATTAGATTTCCCATAATAGAAAAGCACCTTGCACAATACACATGCATACTCTGAAAATTTAATATTCATCAAATAGTAAATAGATCCTGGTTGAATTCCTAGATTCCTGACTGCGTTCCTATCTCTATTATGATTGCATATTAATCTGGCTTTTAGTCCAATTATATGCAAAAATATGAAAAAACATAAGTTTAATTTTCTTTCATTTTAGTAAAAGTTGACCGGAATTTTTTGCATACATCATTTTTAGTTCCAAGAGAAAAAAAACCTTCTCCGAATGAAAACGCAGAAGGCAGTATTCCCTGGTAAGCTTTATTTATCAAGACATTTATAGGTATCTGGATAATGATTTACTCAGTAGTTGAACAAATATAGTTTCATGGCTGACGCAGAAAGCTTTCTAACACTTTATTCTTACTCTTCTCAGCTTACAGTTTCTTATTAATGTATTTTCCTTTCGGACCCCAAACAGAATGTATGACAGCTTGTCGACCTTCCTTTCCTGTGAACAGCATTCTTGCCTCAACCGATTGAGATAATACATTTGACCGAAATTCACCTGATATATTTACCCTCTTTCAGTACCTCGAAACGTATTGAATAATAAAATAAAATAACTACAGAAACTGGATATCTACGAAGAGGATTCTGCATTAAAAATTCTACATTAAAAATATATCCCTGAAAACAATTTTTTTTAAGAAAAAATTCAATCGACAAAATGAATTTACATCCATCTCTTTTTTTCCATTTCCCTTGTCAATTTCTCTTTTCCAACAGGGAGTGTATATTAGCCCATTCTTATTGCGTTTTTTATTTGCAATTTATTTTAATCCCACCCGGATAAAAAATTGGAATTTTCATTAAAAAAGAAATGATGAAATAAAAGGTGTTAACCAACTTTGCCCCCAGTAAAAGAATTCCAGCCGCGAAAAGCTCTTATACTTACCGTCAGGAGGAGAGCGTCTTATTTTTTCCTTTCCTCTTGCAACGGCAAATTGTCAATATTTTCTCCGTATCTTAAAAGATATATTGTTCGAAGTAATAAATATTTTTCACCAAAGCTAGGCCATTTACTTCCGCCTGTACGAAACGAAGGTAAATTGTCTAGTTTTAGCAAAAAATATTTACTGCTTCGAGCGTAAAGTTAACAAAACTACATTTTTCAGTAAAAATCGTTATACGAAGAGCATTTGAATAGAAAATAAGGAAAATTTCAATAAAAATGCACGATGAGATTTTCTGTGACATAAAAGAGAATTTTTCGCAGACGATTGAGTCGGATAAAGGCATAACAAAATATAATTTCGCTAAACCTTCGTCGACTTCGCATCCCCGTTAGTACCTACTTCGCACTGGCGTTACGGTTTAAAAGCTCGATCCGTTGGGGATTGCTTTGATCCACAGGGTAAACGATATCGAAATATTCATATTTTTCTATTCAGAGATAAAGTGTAAAAGTACGAACTCTAAAAATTTAACATAATGTAATGCAAAATTCATCAAAGACTAAACGTACGTACCATTAAATTTGCACTTTAAGTCTCATTGAAAGCGTTGCAATATTTTTTTATATAAATTTCCTCCTTATTCTGTACAAGAGTGAAATGAAAAAAAACCCTACTTTTATCTAGATTTGAAAACTTCTTCATCAGCTTGAAAAGACCAATTTGATCAGAACAATTCCTAAATTTTTTCCGCACTTCATAGTGAGAAAAGCTACAACATGTACTCACTCTAAGGACTTAAAAAGTTTCTCGGTAGGCAGAAGTGTTCTTGATTTGAACTAGAAAACTTGTCACATAGAACGCCAGACGATAGGAAACTTCGAACTCTAAACTTGTAATCTGTTAGAAACTCTCTTGATTCTATCGGCTATCTCAATATGTGTCTTATATTCTCTAAATAACTTTGAAATTAGTTTAATGAATATACCATCTTTCTAATACATATCACTTTCACTATAGAAATTGCTTTCTTCTAACTAGAACAATTTTCTTTCAATTTTAAATAATTCAGAAAAATATGTTGCCAATGTTCAATAGGGAATAATGAGGGGGGTATTCTCGTTGATCTTGGTAATCACCATCATCCTAACTTTAGGTTACAGGTTGATAATTCGCGAGACAATAATTTGCTAATCGTGTGATAAATCTGTAAGCACAGAATCCTGTTGTGACCGGAACGGAAATCGAGTAAAGCGGAACGGATCGATCCTTGGACACGTGTATACGCCCAGAATTTATACAGGATGCACATTATCGGTTCTGCTTGGATTCAGTGGTCGCATTTCCCTAGGGAATATAACGCAACGTCGTGACTGTGATAATTCAGGGAACTAGACTGATACTATTGCTCAGGTATACACTAGAGTGGTATATTTCAACACTCGTGTATAGTAATCTAAGTTCTCGTTAATATTCATTCTCTGTTATCACAACGCTCAAAGTAATTCAAAACTTAATAATGAAACATTATTCAATATTAAGTGTAGGAAGACGACCCCATCGTGAAGTTCAAATGATCGCTTAAGTAACTAAAATATCTTCTAAAATCTGCAGCTGAAACTCAATTAAAGTTTCTATACATCTTCGAAATTACGATATGATAATAAAGATTTATTGCTGCGTCTGTAGGACATATACGAAGCTCATACTACTAGCCGCGCGTTATTCAACATCAAACCGACATTATTTGTATCTTTTTCCCATTCAATTTCAATAACAGTTTAATTTAAAAGGACCCTTAGGGCGATCCTAGATTGTAAGAATCTCTTTGAAGAACGAGACTTTAAGAGCACGTAGTTGAGTCGAATTCCCAGCCTTCCGAATCTCGCTTAATAAGAAAAACGATCGAAAATACTCTTTCATTTTATCTAGAAATTTCATGATCTCAAGCATACTTACTTTTTAATGTCTATTTTTCTTCAGTAATACAACCGAGATAGATTTTCTTCCTCCATGGGTTGAAACATTCATTAAGGAACAATCAGAAAATGCAGCAAAGAAAGAGCTTTTAGAGTATTTCTTGGCATAGCTCAACATCAATTATTAAATAATTATTAATTAAAACTTGGTAAAATTGTGTGTTTTTCCAGTAAATTTTAATTATCTACTGGAAATTGTTATCAGCTCTAGTAATTATTTCCTGCACAGGACTGAGTCGACGTTTATTTTTGACAAAACTCTACAAACAAATAATACAGAGTTTGAGGGAAAAGGAAATACTGCGGAAGGTCACGTCCTATGGAGGTCCAATTTTCGGACTGACCTGTCGATAATTAAGGAGAATACGTGAGCTGAGTTTTGATATTCTCACGATCTTACGAACCCTTTAAAGACACACGAATACTGTACTCAACACGTTCAACTTTATAATATTTGACTGACATCTCTGTATTATAGTATAACAAATTTTCAAACTATTTAGTTATATAGAAACTTTATACATATTTACTCGCTACAATATTAATTGTAATTAAGACAGTGGAAAATGTATTAAAGTTAAGTTTAGCTCGCTTTCAGTTCAAGTTTACTAACCAGCTCAAATTACTTAAGCTGTTTAGTAAACTCAAACTTTTTAAGCAAACCCTAACTTACAAGCCGGCTTCCATAACATAACTTTCGCTCACTTCTCTGTCCCTTTCTTTTACCACCAAAAATATAAATATCCAACTCAAAGGTATTTATTAGATAATATTTTCAAAGTCACTGGACTCAGCTTCCAAGTTATTTTAGTTTTACAAGCTGGCTTAGTTGATGAGTTTTCTGGGTTGACATAAGTTTTGAAAACTTCAACTTGACTCAAGTAGGCTCAAGCTAAAGAAATATTTGCACATTCCTAATTTTAGTTGACAACAGAAACTTGGAAAACCTACTCTTTCATATTGAGAACACCCTGAGGCCCAATCTGACATAAAATATGATAAGATTATTCGTAACAAGTAGTGCAACCAGAAACTAATTTATTATATATTAAATGACCTGATTCACCTCGACAAGAACAAATGATCGAAGAGAACATCACTCTCGTGTTTCATCCGGCTATCTTAAAGTAATTTTACTCTCAAAGGTTATACGCCAAACTTTAAATAATGAAGTTGCACACAGTGTAAGTTTTCAGGCTTTAGATAAAAGCAATATTGCACAGGTAAAAAATTTAATTGGCACTATTTAAATTTAAAAAAAGGTTGACGTTTATTCTGTGAGATTACTAGGATTTGGATTCATCCGTCTGTAACTAAGAATGAGTGATTTATAATCTGGCAGAACAAATAAAGAACAAAAACAATATTGTTGTTGCAATCCGCGGATTATGAAAAACTCCAATTTATAGAGGTAGCAGAGAGGATTAACTGATCCGAAACTCTTTAAATTTCTTTACTTTAGCTGCTTTTGTCAAAGAGTGAATTTTAAATAATAAAAAAAAATAGTAATACTTGTTTAATTTCTGTTATAGGTGCAATTTTTACCGAAGATCAAAAGGATAGCCCTACAGAGTTAGCTTTCAAATACGCTGTCTACAGAATCAACAAGGACAGAAATCTTCTTCCTAACACCAGTTTGGTGTACGACATTCAATATGTGCCTAAAGATGATTCATTCAGAACTTCCAAAAAGGGTAAGAAGCCAATCCTAGTTTTATTGACATCAGAAGACTTAAACTTTCTCTGAAGAATGGAATTTACTTATGTAAATAAACCTTGTATTTTAGATGTAAATCAAAGGGAAGTAGAAATTTTGAATGCATCCAATTATTCTTATTTGGTTCTGACCTTTGCCTTTGTAGACGTAATTGGACATAAAATATGAAGTACCCTTCCTACGTCCTTTTTAATGGCACGTAATATTTGAAAGGTACAATTTACGGGTAAATGGAAGATCTTTCTGGTAGTAAAAGAAAATTTGCTATGCCTTTCAACTTAAGTAAAAATAATGGCATATTTAAATTACCCGTCAAAGAAGCTTTTTTCCTGCATCATTTTCGATTTGTTTCCTGTCGCATCTTAAATAACTAGAATGCATAAGTATATGTGTAAGTACGCAAACCGTGTTCGAATATAAGTATGTAAATACAGAGCGTAGCTAAAATGAATTTCCATCACCACTCGACGTGTACAAGCAAATGCACGGGGATCTCACATCTCGTCCAGGAGACATACTCGTCCTGGATATATCCTTCCATGAAATTTTCTTCATAAATCCTTTTCTCTAGAACGTGTTTGTACTCACAGTTGGTACATGTGTCATTTTACATTTATTTTACAGGTTTTTGCATATTTTATTCTTTTCCTTTACGAGACCTTTGCAGTTATAGTATGTCCAGCGATAAAACTTGCAAGAATATTTTTACTGGAGAAGAGAGTCGCAAAAGATTTTTTTTCAACTTTATATGGACAACTTATTCATAACGCAGTTTGCAACTATATGCAAATGAAAATGGAAAAAAAGAATTAATTAGATATGCAAACAGTGGCAATTACAGGAATTGAAATTACTTCATTTGTTTAATATTATAATTGGTCTACCTATTATATGTGAAGCAGATTATAGTTTATTTACAAGCAATTTGAATTAACATTTTGATTTCGTTTTCGTGTTTTCATTTTCATATTCATGTTTGGTATATGTGCGTACATTTTACTTTTCTTTGGGCGGATAAATTTTTCGTATGTCGCTAAAAGAGAGACTAATGGTGATGCAAAACGTACCATTTTTCATTTTCCATCTTTCATCTTTGCTTTTGCTACTTTCTTATTTCTAAAACTACGACCTCCTTCAAAAAATGTGTTTACATTCAGTGGTTTATTCTCAGAATTATATTTCTATTTTAGAGTTTTGACGTAAAATTCAATTTGTAAAAAAAAATTAAATCTATCATGTATTTCGGTGCAAAGGCTTGCAATGATGTTAGAAAACGTGTCAGGAATTCTTTGGTCGCAGAGAAGTAGGAAGCAAGCTGATAGAATTGTGCACGTCTCTTGCCGCAGAACGAAAGGATCGCATCGAGACGAAGCGGAAGAACCTACTTGCGGATGTATCAATTTCCCCTATGCTGTCCACTGACGCTACTATTCTGTCGAAAATATGTTGAGTTGCTTTCGCGACATTTTTCATCAATTTCCAGTTATATTTATTTATCAGAGACATTTATCTCGCTTGATAAATTATATTCTTCACACCATTAAGAAATGTATG
>JAUESI010000035.1:4429686-4448771 GCA_032275145.1 Synergus laeviventris
GTATGAATGCAATCGCAAGGATATAATATCAATTTTAGTTTATATAAGATATTTTATCAAGACTTTTCTCTGTCCTTTTCGCATTAGAAATCATAAATCCCCATTTTATGAAAGAGAAAGAACCAAACTTAAGTATATTTGCCCACAATCTTGAGAGATCTGGGTGTGGCAGCATTATTGCGGAGACACTTTGTGCTGCTATGTGGATCGAAAAAAACATAGTTCGCAGACTTGTTTGTTATTTATAAGTACCCGAATTCGTAAGAAATAAAGATAAATATTAGAAAGAGCTTTTCTCTAACGAATATTAATGATATAACATATTTTTTAACGTATTGTTGCAGCATGTCAACAGCTATCGAGATCAGTACAAGGAATCTTTGGTCCTTCAGATCCCCTGTTAGGTGCACACATTCAAAGTATTTGTGAAGCACTAGATGTGCCACACTTGGAAGCCAGAGTAGACTTCGAACCCAGCTTCAAGGAATTTAGTATAAATCTTTATCCTACTCAAGACCATCTCAATAGGGCGTTTAAGGACCTTATGTCCTTTCTAAACTGGACGAAAGTCGCCATTATCTACGAAGAGGATTACGGTAAGTTCAAGTTGGAAATTGAACGACTTAATCTGTAAATATATCCAATTCTGCATTTAAAATTCTACATCAAAAATATGTCCCTGAAAATATGTCCTTTTTATTTTCGTAAGAAAAAATTCACAGAGACTTTATCATCCATCTCTTTTTTCCATTGGAATTTTCATTAACAAAGAAATGATGAAATAAAAGGTGTTAACCAACATGGACCCCAGTAAAAGAATTTCAGCCACGAAAAGCTCTTATACTGTCAGAAGGAGAGCGACTTATCGGCCTGTTTTATCTGCAGGCCGTTTCCTCCTCTTGCAACGGCAAATAAGAACGATAATGTACTACGACAACGCCGACGACTACAACGACAAACCAGAGCTCGCGACGAAGCGGAGATGCAAGCGTAGCTTTGTGTAAATTCAATTAAAGTCCCCTCTGGGCTTTACATGGAGCTTTTCTTCCTTTTTCCATTTTTTTTGTCACTGTTCTAGAGAAAAAGGAGTAAGTCAAGAACGACACAAAGCGTGAAACTATATCATCGTGTTTCTTATTTTCTGGAGTATTTAATCCCATTATTGTTATTTCAATTGAAAACATACTAGAATTAGTCAATACTTTGTCGCTGCAAATAGTCTTCCACGTATAAAACACTCTAAAGAAACTGTAGAGACAACTTTGTAAATTTTTCACTCCATAAACTTTATATAATTATTATATGATTATAATTTAATCAAATGACAAATTATTTCGATTAATAATTTATGTGTTTAGTCACAAATCACCATCAGATGTGCAATATCATTGATGTACCATGGGACGTGAATGCATACTACGTCAATTGGAGTCGCAAACACGTTATGAATACCACTTGTCATGACACTTTTTTTTCTAATAGCTGCAAATACGAACGGATATTCACGGACTTTAAATCCATCATATCCACTCGTATATTATAAACCATCAAGAGTAAAAATGAAAAGTGGGCGTGAAATGAATGGAACGTAATTAATCTTTCGCTTATTGTGAATATCTCAAAAAGAGTTCGATATTTTAAACGTTCTTTTCTTTACAACTCTTTAGATCAGCATTTTTTACTTTGTCCAAGTTTTTTATACAAAACTTTATCATTCAATGCCATCATGACGATTTTTTATTTCTTATTATTTTGTTTTGCCTTTTTTAAAAATAAATATTAGTCCTACCGAACATTTTGGACAGTGTTTTTCGGATACAGATAAATACACGTGGCAACACTTTTAGATTAAAAGACGTCAAGTAGAACTAACGAGGGTACTTTAATTTACTTTCAGGGTTATTCAAGCTTCAAGATCTTGTCAAGACTCCACCCTCGACGAAAACAGAAATGTATATACGCCAGGCTGGTCCTGGAACATACAGGCAGGTCCTTCGTGAAATTAGACACAAGGAAATTTACAAATTAATCATCGACACAGATCCAGCGCACATGCAACAATTTTTCAGAGCAGTAAGTAAATTTACTCTTTCTTTTTTAATATTAAATAAACAATTCTAATTTCAATATGGATTCATCTGGATTCAATTTCTTAAAAGGCTGTCCTAAATTTGACCCTCCAGATGATCAGTTTGACTATTCAGTTTTCTCCATGAAGAGAAAAGGAAGAGAAAAACAATTTAAAAATTAGTGGTGTATTTTAAGTAGATAGAGGCAATCTTGGTCAGACAATCCATTTTTATAATCATAATCCGGAAGATTTTGCAGCATTCCTTTTTTCTTGTTTGAACGAAAGAACTTTCTTAGTGCACTCTGAAGCTATTTAATATAAAATGACGACGAGTGCGTACCAAACTCGAAAATCCCTTCAATAGGCTATACGTAAGAACCAGTTTTCGTATAATCTTATTGCAAAGAGTACCAGTATCAGTCGGATCAAAGTTAAGCCAAAGTGGTTGGACGAATGCCAAAAGCTCCGGGGAAAGCTCTGGATTTTCGATGGTTCTTCTTACATTTCAGACAATGTTATAGGTAGGATCAAAGTATTCCTAAAAATTGATCAGTTATCGCCAATTCTAAACACGAAACTGCTCGGCAATGTAAGCCAAACATTAACTATAATACGAAGTGCAATCTAAAATACGAAATTTGAAATAAATCAAATAAATAAATGCAAGTAAATATGTTAAAATACTTCATGCTTTACCTATAAAAACCTCGAACTTGTTTGTTTTAGATATTACAACTGCAAATGAACGACTACAGATACCATTATATGTTCACTACATTTGTAAGTACTAAACTTTATTGAATCTTTTTCTCAAGACTTTTTTTCTGTGAAATATACAGGAGTCGATTTTAAACATTTTTGTTTGTAATGGAAATTAGTACATTAAGTAACCCAGTTTCAATCTTGAAATGAAGTGAAGAGATTTCTCAAAGTTTCGTTGCATTTCGACGTTTACGTAGATTAAAAGATATTTGCTGAAGAACCCAATTTGCACTGAAGGAAGCAAACAGGATGGCGCGTAGACATTTATCTAATAGAAATCTACCACTATCGTTAAACAAAGTCTGTTTAATACTCTGCAAATGTTAATTTCAAGATAGTAGTTTATAGTACGTGAAAAATGATAAAGACATCAATTCAAAACAAATTATTTAGCGAGATACTATTGTGATTACAGGATATAGAAACGTTTGATTTAGAAGACTTCAAGTATAATAGTGTCAACATGACTGCCTTTCGATTGGTTGATCTTGAAGAACCGAAGGTCGTCGAAGTTCTACGACAAATGGAACGTTTTCAACCCATTGGACACGCTATTCTCAACAGAACTGGAGTTATCCAGGTTGGTATACAATTTTTAAATTGTTTGCAAACTTTAAATAGAGAAATCTATCGACTTCAAAACTCGACTGGCAATTGTTAAGTATCAAATTTGAAAAATAAAAGTACCATCGAAGGGAAATACTGTTTTAAAGCCAACGATCTTTCTATATTTTTAAAAAAGGAATAAAAACCAATCAAACTTTATTATCATTTTACACAGAGAGCCCTTGTGCAAACACATTTCAATCATCAATTAAAACCTTTATTTAAACAGAATATATTATTGTTTTTCGGAAACTCTGGAAACAATAGTATGAAAATGCATTCAAAAATCGTAGATTCGTTTTCTAAACATTGTCGAACAATGGATTACGACAAAACCACGTTTTTTTCCTAATACTTGTTAAAATCTATCGAATCATGTGCTTTTGTTCTCGGTTCCCATTCACTTAAAAGATTTATTCAGAATAAGGTTTGATTGTTTGGGCTTGAACCAGAATATCACATGGACGTAAAAGATTAGTTGGGTAAATTTGAACATAGATCGTTTTAGACTATTATTGAATCAATTTCCCTTGCAAGTAAGCTCAGTTGTAATCAATAGAATGCAATAACAATTGGGTTCAGGGAACAGCCTCGTAAAGGTGAAGCGTACTTTGAAAGGACTTGGTTCATAGGAACTCAATTGAAGTAGACTAGTGGCTGCATTATCTTTAATTAGTTTATACCCACAGAAAATCAAACTTTCAAACCAAATAAGTCAGTCAAGAGGTAACAGAAAGGATTTGTAGACGTTTTTCAAATTTTTATTAACATAATTACCGGACTTTTATGTCGAGTTATGGGATTATTTACTTTTGTGGAATGAGAGCATATTTCTAATCACGAAATAATGCAACACTAATTTTTCAGGCAGAACCGGCTCTTGTGTATGACAGTGTCCAAGTTTTCGCACACGGACTGGCAGCACTGGATCGCAGTCATATTCTCAGGCCTGCCAATTTATCTTGTGAAAAGGAAGAACCATGGGATGATGGCTTGTCCCTTTACAACTATATCAACGCCGTAAGTAATATTTCAAATATTTTACAGAACCCATTCACAAAATATGTCAGTACTTTCTGATGAAATTTCCAAATAAATAAATGTACTGGAAACTTATTTGTCAACCGCAAATTAGGGTGGGAAATGGGTGGATGAAGAATCTTTAAGAGGGAGTAATAGTCGGTTTAAACAAGATATTTTAAGATTTAAAATAAAATGTTGAGCTTCTGTGATTTTATCATAAAGTAAATCTTCAATATAAGCAAAACAAAGTCTAATTATAATGGTTAAGAGATTAAAAAACTCTATTTGTGTAAATTATATGTTAATAATAGTTTTTAGAAATATTTTGAATAAGATTTTGGAAAAATTAAGCACGTAAGAGACATGAAATTGTTAAGCACCTCTGATTTCAGTCTTGTCTTTACTAGTGATAAAAAATGCAAATATCAATTTTTTTGAAGCTTAAAATAAAGCAGAGAAGAGAAAAATTACGAATTTAAAATTTCAGAGTGCTGAATTTTCAATTTGAAACCCTAAAATAAACTGTTGAATTGAAAACAGTATTTCAATCCTTAGTACATAATTCATACTGTACCTTGAATCACTTTATATTTTTCAGATGTAAACTCTTCTCTGAGTTCGTTATTTTATTTTCGTTATTTTTTCACTGAAAAAAATTGGGGCATGGGAAAATATACAGTAATATATAGTTTCCTACATGTGATTTTTCAATAGAGAAAGAAAGACTTTGTAAAGAAGAAATGTTTAAAAATTAGTGTCGGTACATTCAGAAAAAAGTTTGGTTGAATCAAGCATTGTATGGTTGAAAGGGAGAAATATGGAGAAAGAGGAAGAAAGAGAACTAAAAGTGTTTGAAATGTGGGGTTATTGAAAGATTAATAAAGTAATATCAGTAGATAAAGTAAGGAATGTGGAAGTATTAAAAGTGGTGGTAAAAGAAAGAGGTTTATGAACTAGGATAAAGAAAAGACGTGACAGGCTGACAGGGCACATCCTTACAAAGAGCTAGTATATAGGGGCAATTTTAGAAGTTACAGTTGAATAACGAAAGAAGAACCATAGATAAAGACTGAAGAATATTAGACAAAACGTACCCGAGATAGAAAATAGTAAAAAATTTGAATGAAAAATTGAGCTCCGCGAAAAGAAATGAAAAGTTGGATTTCAATTTTGTGTAAATTAGAAAAACAAATTGTAGAGAAAAATATTCATATTTGGAGAGTGCAATTGGGAATTCTTAAAATAAATAGTGTTGCTCTTCGTATGAAATATTGTTGCCTAGTTTATTTTATGGACGCTTATCTTACTCATCCCCCAGAGTTGAATTTTGTAATGAGTTCGTATAATCCTAACGAAAATAGGTAGGTACTTGCTATCGCAAATATACAGGTGAATAATAATTCGAAAAGTATTCTGGAGGAATCTACTTTTTGCACTGCGTATTATAAAAGGCGCATGGGAAAGGCGTTTCGCATTGGTCATTAGCGAGACAATAAATTCAGGAAATAATTATCCCTCAAATAAAAAGCGGCCATTTCATTAGAAATAAACATAGGAATTTTAACTTCATCCCGCATTTATGACAATAAAAATGGAGCGATTTCTTTTCTTTTGTATTCAAGGAATAATAGAATTTAATTCATCAAGCAACTGAATTTATTCATTATTTATGGTATTATTTAATGCAATAAGCTACTCGCCCTTAATTAATATCCGAATTCTTATCTGACATCAGTAAATTTCGACACATTCGCCCATTCTGGTTATATAGCGGAAAATCTACGTAGACCCCTGTGACACCCTAGAACTGAGTGTTTGCAAATGGATTTATGTTGGTACGACTAAACGTAATTCACTCCCCATTGGCGTGTGCATGAGCTGATTCGGGATACAATGTGGAGTTAGTTAGTACCGGCTCTGAGGTAATTAACGCACAATATCAACCTGGTCGAATCTACCGGAAAATTTCTGAATATCCATCGTTACACATCTGCATTATTCGCTAAGATAAGAATCCAAAATTCAGAACTAATATAATAAAGTCAAACATTATTTGAGAAATTTCACAAGATTCATTTCTTTCTAACTCTTGAGAATAATACTCCCGAAAATAATTTTGAAGCCGAAAATATACAAAAAATCGATTTTTTACAATATACAGACAATAAAGTTATCGCCTCTGTCCCATGAGGCAACCTCACAGTGTCCAAAATAACGATATTAATACTCTCCATAGGCGCTAGTTTTGAAATTCATTTTTTCGAAATTTCATACGAGGACAAAAAAAGATAATTAAAATCTCTAACAGTATTTGTGAATCATTTTATTTAAATGATGGTGATGGATGGAACTAAGCTATTAGATAGGAGATTCTACTGCTGGCTTCATAGATTTTACTAAATGACGTAATGGAATCTACCAAAGCCACTAAACCTTTCTCTCCCTGTGAATTGAAAAATAAATTGCAAAATCTCTCTATGTACATTTCTCCAATTGGAATGCACAAAAATGCCAACAAGCAAACTCGATTTCCTTTTCAATTTCAAACAAAAATATAATTTAATTACCCTAACAGCAATCGCTGGGAGCGATATTATTAAATCGAAATATTTGTAATAAGGACAGAAGCCGCGATTAAATTACCTGTTTTGTTTATCGACTCGTATATATCATACATAATCTCTTTCCAAAATCATATCCATAAAATCAAATATGGAAAATTGTGTGCTACAGGCAGGTTTACAAGGATTAACAGGCCACATAGAATTCAACGAAGGTAAAAGAAACAACTTTAAACTGGACCTACTCAAGCTCAAGAGAGAAGATCTCGTAAAAGTTGGCGAATGGAAACCCGGAAGTGGGGTAAACGTTACAGACGTTGGAGCTTTTTATGATACTACAGCCACCAACATTACCCTGGTAGTAATGACGAGAGAGGTAAGTTTTTCCACACAAAAAAGCTCTCAACATATTCGTAAGTGGAAACATAGCTTTTTTATGCTATTGCAAACATGATTTGCTAAATTCTTAAACTCACTTCATGATATTTATCCTAATTACTTGCTTCCATTTCGTATTTTATTACTCCTTCAATTTATTCACGACATGAGAATTTTCCAAATTCTTGATCTTATCTTTACTCTCTATCAGTGGCCTTCCTTTACTGTTCTGAATTACGCTGATTTTCACTTCTAGGTACTTTATCGAAGTTTCGTTTTACTTTATCGCAGAGGGAGTCTATACTTTCCTTTTTGCATTTCATCCTATACGTCTTTACATTTATTTCCTACTCCATCATTCCTGTCTTCCCTGCATATCCTCTGCACTTTATTTCTTAGCTTCTGCGGTAACACGTCTTTTCTTCTCAACGTTGGCCTACTTAAAATTTCTTTTCTCAACCATCAATTGCAATCTTTCTTTTGTCTATCTGTGCATGGTTTCCTAACAAAGTTTTATGAAACCCTGTCAACTCTTTAGTTGGCTTTATTATGTTTTATTGTTCTTCATTTTATAAGAGTAAATCCCCTACAATTCGATTCTGAATGACTCTTTAAAATTGTGCAATTATTTTTCGGAAGATTTAAATAGTATATTATCTGTCTTCGCCTTTATAGGAAAAACCGTATGTTATGGTAAGAGACGACAAGAATCTTACTGGAAATGCGAGGTTTGAAGGCTTTTGCGTCGACTTGCTTAAGTGGATTGCAGGACAGGTGGGTTTTCAGTATGCCATTCAATTAGTGCCTGATCATATGTATGGCGTTTACGATCCAGAAACAAAGGAATGGAATGGAATCGTGAGAGAGTTGATGGAAAAGGTCAGTCAATTTTTTATTCATCCAACTTAAAATAAAGATAAATCGTACCATAAGAATTAACAAAAAGGGATGGAAAAGCAAAAATATTTTTTACAATCCACTGTAGAATCTGTAACAGAAGATATACTCTAATCTAAAATAATTTGAGCTCATCAAATAAAACAAAAAACTACAAAAAAACAGTCTTCAAATATTTTTCAAAAAATATATGCCAAGTGCATAAATTATGGTTTAAATATTAGCTTTACCATATATTAAGTAAACTATGATGGATTCCTGTGGATGTCTGCCACAGGACTTTTAATTTTAAAAAAGTGGTCTGTTCTTTTTAATATTCAACTTTCAAGCACTCTACAAATAATTTGCGTACCACTCTCATTTCAAACTGGTAGTATTTAGCAAAGGTTATCGTTAATTGAGATTCGTAAAAATTATAACTGATTTAAATTTAGAGAGACTAGAAATGATAATACTAGGTATAATACTATTTGGTATGTATTGTTTAGAGGGCAGATTTAGCAGTTGCTTCCATGACAATCAACTATGCGAGGGAAAGTGTAATCGATTTTACTAAGCCGTTCATGAATCTTGGCATCGGAATTTTATTTAAGGTGAGTTATACTAAAAAGGAAACATTTTTTTAAATTTAGTAATGAAGAACAATTTTCGAAATCAATTACATCACTTTACATTGCAATATTAATTTTGACTTGAATTATTTGGTATCCCATTTCCTGTGGAAACAGATTAAACTTTACGAGTAATTCAGTCAGTGATTAGCGCATGGAACACATGGTACATATGTCCTAAACTATAAATGTACATTTACTGATGGATATTGAACAGTCATGAAGGAGAATGTCCGAAAAAAAGGAATATGTACGATAAAAAGTGGAGGGGAGTTCACTGAAACAAAGAAAGTATTTTAGTTCTGAAATTTTCAAGTGAATAGTTGCAGTTAATTTTTGGTACTAGAAATATAATTGTAAAGCCTCAGATGAAAAATATCTTTAATCCCGAGATGCATTATTTTAAGAGGAAAAAATTAAATAAACACGCTCTGACAAAGAGACTCTTGGGTTTGAAAAATTTACGTCTGGCCATAACCGACTTGTATCACTGACTTCGCCCCACAATGATGGCTTTCTCTACTTATAGTCAGGCGTCGGTTCTTCTCCAACGTCCGCGCTGCTGCACTTATAAGATACTATTTCAAGGTCAAAATTCAGCTTTCAATTTCTTTGTTAAAAGTAATAAGACTCCCCAATACTGAAAAGATAATAGAAATAAGAAAAGTAATAGAAAAGTATGAAAAAGCGACAAATTGATGACCTCTTCACTTGTCCAAATTGCGAGTGAAACTCTTGGGGAACCGTTTTAATTAAAATCGCAGCGTAACATAATTTAGGTACCGTCTAGTCAGCCAACCCGGCTCTTCTCGTTCATGAATCCTTTGGCTGTGGAGATCTGGCTCTACGTGCTGGCTGCCTACATGTTGGTCAGTTTTACTCTCTTTGTGATGGCTCGATTCAGTCCTTACGAGTGGAACAATCCTCACCCCTGCCTCGGAGAGAGCGACGTAATTGAGAATCAGTTCACCGTCAGCAACAGCTTTTGGTTCATCACTGGTACTTTTTTGAGACAAGGAAGCGGACTCAACCCTAAGGTATATCAACGAGGTGCTTCTTCGTGGATTTCTTTTCGTTCTTCGTAATCTACATTATCGTCTTACCCATTCCCCGCTACTTAATAATATTAACTTCGGTGAAGTCAGACTTTTTTGGAAATGATTGATTTTGGAACTTTAGGATAGCTGCAAAGAGATTGAAATTTTTGTCTATAGATAACAGAAGGGACTGATTTTTCAGAACACGGTGTGAAATTTTGTGTGATGATGGATGATAGTTTCACAAAGTGTCCTGGAAGATCAAGTTCAATCAGAATCGTATGATTGCTTCAGGTGTCCGGTCGGATGCCTTCGCGACTCTTCTCATTCATGAATCCTCTCGCGGTGGAGATCTGGTTATTCATGCTGGGCGCTTATGTGATGGTGTCTTTAACAATTTGGATAGTGGCGAGATTTTCGCCATACGAATGGGTAGAACCAGAACCTTGCCCCAGCTGCAAATGTCCACTACAGGTAGGCTCCCGTCAAGTGGTGCTAGAATCAATTCGCGGGAAGAACAGGGAGCGAATTAAATAATTCAATTAAAGTTCAAACGAATAATTGCAAGGTTTAAATTGAATTTCAGTTGTTTTCAACAAACTCTGAATATTGATTTGACCTTCTTCTGACTCTACGTCAAGCTTTCAGGATTTTCTGCAATTCAATAACTTTTCAAACAAAGAAATCTAATTTTCACAATATTCCAGACATATGGACAGTTAGAAAAATTAATGAATAATCTTTACAGTTGCTATAGAATTCTCCACAAGCAAATTCTAAATTGCGATTAATTGGACTTGAAAATTGAAATTGAAATGAAAAATACTTTGAAGTAAGCAATCAAGAAAACCCCGTGTAATTGCTCATTTGATTTCGCACCACTTGGCGGGGGTCTCGTTATCATCAGGGCGGTCATATCAGCGCCTTGGATTCTAGCAGCGACGACATCCCAATGCCGAGAACAGTTAACGATTTCACCTTGGCCAACAGCTTCTGGTTTACAGTTGGCACCCTCATGCAACAGGGAAGTGACCTTAACCCGAAGGTAATCATTAGGTTGCCTCGTGAAATTCCTTTTTTTGGATTTGCTCTTACCTTCAATCAGAAATATCATTTTATTTCCGAATCCAAAAAAATTATTTCTTTGAGACACCCTAATAATCATGTTACACAGAGTCGGCGAACTAAAAAGTTAAGCAGAAGAACGCAGTATAACGCAAGGGCACTATTTAAAATTATTTATAATTAAAGCATGAAATATTTAAAATTTATTTAATTTTTAGTTAGAATATGCATTTTTAGATAAATAGAGTGAAAAAAATATTCCACTTCATAAGGAGCAAAATCCAAGAAAGTTTCTTTTTTTTATTTGCCAATGATAATAGTGCCATTCAACGTATACTGCGAACTATCTCGAGCACCATATGAATATAAACTTTAGTCAATCCATTCACATTCGAGTACGTGTTTAAATAAAATGAATATGTGAATTTAAAAATTATTTTTGGTTTTGAATAAAAGTAACATTACAAGAAGGTAGATTGAATGAAAAATATTTATAAATTAAACCCATTATGTACGCATGATAACCCTGCATGCACACTGCAAGCCAAGCACCTTATCTATAATATTTCAGGCGTTTTTATTATTTTGTACATTATATTATTTATTCTGTGGAATAGTTTTATTTTAATTGTTGACACCTTATTGGTTGTTAAGTAACTGAAATTTCAATTATTTAATAAATTGATTATGAGTTTGCAGAGTATTTCTTAATCATAATTAAATTAATTAAATCAATAAAAAATATGTAGAGTAAATACATTTTTTTGCTTTTTTTTATTTCTGCGGGCTTCGCACTTTTACACTGGACGTAGATTTCTGTTGATACCGATACTTACCATGCTAAGTTTGTATAGATCGTACTAAAATTTACAGTAAGAATGAAGTCAACAAGCACGGAAAAAATATTTTGCAAATTCTCGATTCGGTAAGTATCGGTGACGGAAAAGTTTATTGATAACCTGCTTATCTAATAAAATATTATATATTTACTGCATGTTTTCCTTCAAATTATATGGCATGCTGCAAATTCAAATATGCATGAAATAAACTCTCTTTTTCTCGAATAAGGTGCAGTCAAAATTAATCGTAATCCAAAAATTGCAACGAGATAATTTTGTCATCACCTGTACTAAATATATGTTGTTTCAATTATACTCGAAAACAACTCAAATTACCCAGCACCCAATATGCAAATGCATGCGGACCTATATAAACAAATAAAACTACAATCTTTACTAATATTAAATTAATGTCAACTTGATATATGAAAAAATGAATAATACTCGCTAAATAAAATCTTATAAAAATGTGTCTTGAAGCAAATATTTAAAATAACATTTCAATCCAGTCGGAAATATAGTAAGTCTATAAGACATATGGTGCTAGCCGGCTCTGTGGACATGTGAATACATGCAGGGTTATTGGTGGTACATTTTCCCCATGGAAATATCAAACAGCTTGATAAATGTAATATTAATGAAAACAAACATACACAAACGCACTATAATTATGAATTAAAATATCCCTGACATAGAGATTAAAAATTTTTCGTTATTTTAAATTGCAAGTGCGAATTCCATACTTCGTGAGGATAATATGTTGTTAGAAACGTTCAGGCTATTATACAATAGTCGTATAAATAAAGAAAAAAGAATGTAAAAAGTCGAAAGCTACATCTGATGAATTCCATGGGGAAAGCTATTTCTTCGTTCTGCCATTCTATAATTCGTATGTAATATGAACGTGAAAAGTTTCACATTTACGTAAATAACGTCCAAAAAAGATAAAGTAGTGAAAAAGTACTCAGACTTTTTTAGAGTACGAATGTACTGTGGAATTTCTGGTATTCAGTTTCCTGACCAGAACATTGAAAAGAATTACCATTTTCAATAAATAGTGGTACATGGCTGAAAATGGAATACTCGAGAGCTTCAAAATCTCTTTAATGCGTGGGAATGGATATGACAGTGTTTTAATTCTTTCATTATTTTAATATTTAATTTACATCTGTTAATTTCACTTCCTGGTGAAAGCCGACTGCAGTTCACGAAATGTAAAATTTTATTTAAATGTTTGTGGAGATTTTCAATTATCTATATTATTAAATACAAATAAAATTTAGTAATGAATTTATAGAAAAGTACCACCCAGATTTCTTTCATTAAACATTCATGTATACATTTAAAACATCCGAACTCTAGTCGACATTCGCTCACTATATATGTAAAAGAATCTGATTAAATCTCTTCTTCATCATTTTCTTGTCATTCTACCTCTTATACCTTTCGTCTTGAATCAAGTTACTGAATTTACAATATATAAACGTATCATATTTTATCAATTCATAGACTACGAAATAATAAGAATAATAAATCAGACAAGAAAAATGAGTGAAAGAGTAAAATCTGCAATTTTTATATATAACAATGATATATAAAATACTCATAAAATATGCCTAATTCTATAAAAATCTTTTCATTCTTAGGCTACAAGTACAAGAATAGTTGGCGGAATCTGGTGGTTCTTCACGTTAATAATAATTTCATCGTACACAGCAAATCTTGCTGCATTTCTCACAGTAGAGAGAATGATCACTCCAATTGAAAATGCAGCCGATCTAGCAGAACAGACTGAAATAAATTATGGTACTCTAGAGGGAGGTAGCACCATGACATTTTTTAGAGTGAGTTACTTTTCTTTATACAGGCCATTTTTCGATTTTGTCGTGTTTTTCTTTGTGCTATGGTCGTAATAGAATTTCGGCTTACAGGATTCTAAAATTGGCATTTATCAGAAAATGTGGAGGTTTATGGAGTCCAAGAGTCCTTCAGTTTTCGTTTCTTCATATGAAGAAGGAGTAAAACGAGTTCTGGAAGGCGATTACGCCTTCTTAATGGAATCGACGATGCTGGATTACGCGGTTCAACGAGACTGTAATCTCACACAAATCGGAGGATTATTAGATAGTAAGGGTTATGGAATTGCAACTCCCAAAGGTAATTCATAAAAAAAATATAACATGCCTGTTCCATTAAATTGATAATATTATTTTAAGCTGAGATACTTTCAAGCATAATATACTCGATACAATATTCCTCTATAATAAAGTCGAAGTGCCTTTATAAAATCGTCATTCTACCTGTTTCCTTTACCATATATGATCGCAATAAAGATGCATTTCCAGAAGCATTATGCAACTTTTTATGTAAAGGTTCGCCCTGGAGGGATAAAATATCCTTGGCCATCCTGGAACTTCAAGAGAAGGGTGTGATACAGATCCTTTACGACAAGTGGTGGAAAAACACAGGGGATGTGTGCAATAGAGACGAGAAGAACAAAGAGAGCAAAGCGAATGCATTGGGCGTAGAAAATATTGGTGAGTACTGAATTAATAATAAATGTTAACATTATAGTTTGTCAGATTGATTAACGAGTGATTTCTATCAAATTAAAGCGCATGATATATGTAGATACTTAGCTTCATGAAATTGTTCCAATTGAGTGAACTTTGAGATAGCCGCCACTACGAAAGTTCCCTAGAAGTTAGCTCATTGTGTCCGACCGAGTAAGTTGCTTCGTACGAGTGTATTTAATGCACAAAACTCACTGAGGCTCAGTGGCCTTGTCTCAGTTTGTCTCGCAATAGTTAGGCATGAAAACGATATCTCCGCACCAGCTACCAGGCAGCGGAACTTTCACCCTCTTCCGGTGTCTCGGACGTTACCTAAATCACTACATCCTGGAATTATGCAAATTCCCACGTCCTGGTTCCTTATCCTCTTCCTTCCGGTTAAAACTCCCCAATGCAATAAGTAAATTTAAATTTTTAAAACTTTAGACTGACTCATAATTATCAAATAATCAATAATAATCAAATGCAACCAGATACAAGTCCCTCGAATTTAAAAATAAAAAGGAAAAAAAATAAAACATTTCACTACTGCAAACAATCAAGTCACCTTTTGTGCAAAATGATTGTATGATTTTATACTTCTTAAAAGTTTTCTTTTGACTCGCATCAAAAAGTTTTACTTGAAGAATAAATAAAAATACCTGCAACCTCTACACTTGAAATTTTGAACTCAAGTACGGAAACCAGACTCGAAGTCGACATGCAACAGTATGTGCTGAGCATAGGGATGTCAGTTCAATTTTACCTATTACTATATATAGATAGCTTGGTGTACCGATTCTTATACAGATTCTGAACTTTGCTAGCTCGAAAGTAAGGCTGGAGAAAAATAGCTAAGTTTTGATAAAGTCGAAAGCTTACTCGCACCCATGAATACATAGTAGGGGATGCTCGCATCCTGGTACGAGTTGTTAGATTCAAGCAATGTAATACAATGTAGAAAACTGGATTTTGAGGCACTTTATATTGCGCTGCAGTAGGTATGTATTACATAGAAACAGGCATTTACAACTGTGTTACCCATTGGCCTATACCTTAAAAAAGGAGGTGGAGAAGGGGTGGGAAATAGGGCATGTGGACAGAATCCTGCGATACTGAAATAGCTGTACCTAGATGTATAATGAAGAAATACTTAATTGAAAAACTTGACTCTTACGCTCGAAACGATTCAATCGAAACAGTAACTTATACTAGATGGAAAAGGAAAGACGAAATCTATTCGGCAGGGGGGGAAAGAAAACTTCCCTCGCTGGACTCACGGTTCACTGATGGCGGTCGTTGGATATTGCGCGCACGATTTCCCGTCTAGGTTCGACTCCTCTTTTTGCATTTAACCATCCTTCGCGTTTTCCTGCGGCAAAGTTTTCCTTTCATACAAAGGAATCCCACCGGCACTACCTTCTGCGTACTTCAACAACATCAAGAGAACTAAACACTGAAGAGACAACTTGAGAAATGCGTGCTACTTAAACCTTAAAGATATTTCCCGAGAGTAAAATGATAAATGAGAATTAGATGAATTTGGAGGAAAACTAATTTTGAGCTATGTATTAGTAAGTACGTAATTTAGGATTGCATTTGGGCAAGAAATATAAAAAATATAAGTAAGCTTATATTTTTAGTTTCAAAATTGACATTTGTCATTACTATATTTATATATAGCTATAATTTTATCATTTATACCACATATCTTGAAAATATCGAACACATTCGAAAACTATCTTCAGATTATTTTGGTTGTCAAAACTATATTGCTGTTAAAAAGTTTATATACAGAGAATAAAAATGTATTGAAATTTATTGAAATTTTAGAAATATTAAAGGATTTCATGGTAATCCAAAGAACTTTATGATTGTGATTTTCAAAAATTATAAGGGATTTTTCTTGTTATTGGGATTTTATAGAATCTAAAGAAACTTAAAGGGATTTGGCAAGATTTAATTGTATTTAAAGGAATTTTAAACCATTTGACGAGATTTTGTAGCATTGTAGAAAATTTTAAGGGATTTCACGGTATTTTATTGGATATTAAGTATTTCTAAGGACTTTTAAGGAATTCAACAGATTTTACGAAATTTTATAGAATTTTATGCGGTTTATCGTTTTATGAAATTTGACGATATTTCATTTGATTTTCAGGAATTATAATAGATTTAATGAGGTTTCATGTAATTTTCGGTAATTTTAGAAAAAATGCAAGAGGTTTTATAAAATTTCTTCGAATTTCCAAGATTTGTAAGAGTTTCACGAATATGTAAAATATATTTTAGTCATGTTATGAAACTTATTGAGATTCCTGAAATTAAACAAGGAATTACAAATTTTTATATATAAAAAATTAGAAATTCTTAATTTTTCTCCATACTTTTAAAATCCCCTGAAACATTTGAATCTTCTTTGATTTGAAATTGTTTAGATTCCTCTGAATCTTTTTAGGAAAAGAGTAATTAAATTCTCAATTTTTGAGAATGCTTTTTAAACGCTTGGAAATGAGCAAGACAATCGAGTATCTCGTATCATTATGCAACGCTAATTAGTAATTACCTTACTAATGAAATTTTCGGATTTACTGTGTTACAGGCGGTGTATTCGTTGTCTTACTTTGTGGCCTGGCTCTTGCTATTCTCGTTGCTATCCTTGAGTTCTGTTGGAACTCGAAGAAAAACGCTCAGTCGGATCGCGTAAGTATTTTTGAATTAATCAATTCTCTACTAATACATCTTTATAAAATATATAATCTCGTCGCATGTTAATGGAAAGTGGTCATGACATTATAGATGCATATCTTCAATTTGAAAAGGAAACATAACACCCCGCAAATTCGTGATAGATTGGAAGTAAAGTTCTTATGAGAGTCATGTTTAAAATATCCAACACAATTATTATAATATCATGAAATCTTCAAAACCGTATGATATTACGAACGATCTATCAGGAAACAAATCTGCATGACACTAAAAAGTAGTTGATGTAAATATGTACTTTCTATTCTACTTGTTGTGCAGCTTTATGTAACGCTCCGTTGATTATAGACTGATAATTTGGTGACAAACTCAATTTCAAAGCGACATTCATACCAGATTCATACTTGATGATCCTTTATAAGTTTTATATTACTACGAGCGGCATAAATAAAAGAAGAAATAGTGCTAAAATTTTTATTATATTTGAAATAGTCTCTATGTGCTGAGATGGCTTCAGAACTTCGCTTCGCGATTCGTTGCGGTCCACGGCAAAGACCTACTGCAAAGTCGTGTTCTTCTGCCACAACTGAGATCATGTCTTGTAGTCGTTGCAGTCCACATTCCTCAATGCAGAGAAGTCGTTATTACTCTGGAAGTCAAGAAGAAACAACTTATATTCCGAGCATCGAAATGCCGCGATTAAATGGTGTAAGTCCTGTCCCACAAGACAGACCGACAGGAAAGCTCGGTAATCACTTTTTCCAAAAAATAACAGAAACTTTCAAATTCTTCAAATTTTGAAACAAACTCTTTTCTGTTGTTTTTCGGTCAAAACTACCGAGCTCACGTCGTTCTATATATCAAATTATCCAATCCGCAGAGATTCAGAACTGATAAATATTCAATTTTCTGTAATAAGTCAAGATTCTTTTTCATGCTTGTGAATTAAAACTATATAAAGAATTTCTATATGCATTGGAGAATTCGTAGACTCTTTTCTAAATTTAGGTCTAAAAATGGTTGGCGAATCAGTTAGGAAAAAAATATAAGTGAACATTGAATTGATAAAGCCTTTTTGTTCGTATTTTATAAAGCTTCCCTCTAAACAATTTTTGTATACATTTTTCGTGAAAAGAGTGAGTATTTATAAGCAATGTATGTTATTCGTACACATACACAGAAATTTTACAAAATCATTTTTAATTGTGCATATACTCATTGTTGTGTACGTGTTTCCACACAATTTCCGTATGATGCACGATCACTGTTTGACCATGTAAACAATGCTTATTGGCCATATTGTAAACAATATTTGCCAATACATTTTCTTTTACTGTACCCAATTTTACATTTCGAATACAATATTTTATATACGTAAAAAAGTAATTCACCCATATACTACCACTGATACTCGCTTTTCTAATTTTTACTTTTATTCGTTTTTTCTTTTGATTGGCAGGAAACATTTTATGCAGCTGCCACCGATCCACCAATGTATATATAAAATGCTTGCCCAGCTCTGCACGTTTAATTTTTTCTATCATATATAACCATTATATTTTTTAACCTTTTTTTGACGTAAACTGGAATACAGGCGCAGATTAGTTGAAAACGTAACGGTAAATCAATAGCTAGTGTCGCTATGTACTTCTAACAAATTTTACTTTTTCATAGAATTGGTAGGAAGAAATTAAATTTTCAATTACTTCAGACGTTTTTTGAAACTCAAGAACCTAGATTTTTTTTTTTTTTGAAATTTCATCCTCAAAATAAAATTGTTTAGTGACAGAGAGAGAGAGAGAATCAGAAATTTTTTAAAGGTACATTATTTTATTCACCTCAACCCCAACCACCCCGTCTGAATTTTTTCTAGTCTCTCAAACTGAATTAGTAAAAATGTGACTAAGTAAATTAGTAGCCTTACATTCGAATTCTCCACAATTTAAGAGGTTTTAAGGGAATTTAAATGGTTATCGG
>JAUESI010000035.1:4474408-4500331 GCA_032275145.1 Synergus laeviventris
CCTATCAAAATATTTCAGCCAGAACTATTTTTTACTAAAATTTACATCTTAAGACTTAGGATTTGAGAACTCTAACACAATACTTCAATATTTAATTTAAGCTGTCAGCAAACAAAACAATCTTTTCAAGGTTGACATTTTAGGCTTTTTCAATTGATGATTTGACATACGTTGTATTAATTGTCAAAATTCGATTCTAATTCAATTGAAATGAATGTTTAGGGAAAACTACTTGTTTTGTAAGTGAATGTAATGTAAATGATTTCGCGATTGATGATTTTATGTGTATAATAATATTTGAACAAAATGACAAGTTGAAATTTCAGTTATAAAAAGAACTATTGAAAAAAAATTAATGACAAAATTGTTAATAAAATCATTGAAATTTCAGCTAGTTCAGTCATTATGTCAATTTATAATAGTAACGCCTGAAATCTTTTTCCATTGGTGCAATAGTACATTTTTATCATTTGTTTATTTTTCTATAACACGGTTTAATGAAACACAGAATAAATACAAAAACAGAAAAACGATCTCGATATAAATATAAAAGTAATACATAAATATTAAGAATTCTAGTCAGTTCACAAATTTTAAAATCTCAATATCTTTATTCCTCATTCCTGTAGAATAATTTCAATTTAACAGGATTATTATTTGTTACAATCCACAATTTAAAGAAAAAATATATACCTACCTGATTAAATCTAAAGATTAAATAAAACAGCCTATAAAGTTTTGGACCGACGTAGCATTAAAGACATTAAAGTATTACTGATAATATTGTAATTTATAATATTACATAAAAATGCACTCGGTACTTATACATTTATATATATAAAATAATAGATTGTTTATTATAGATAAAAAAATTATAATACACTTATTTGCTCAGTGCCTTCCAAAACCTAAAACCATAAAAAAAATCTATATTGAATCGGATTGTATCTAAAAGTTAACAGATTACAACATTTTTTTTAACGATACCCTGTTAAAAATCTAATTAGTTACCTATAGTAAAACGCACATGTTCTTTAAAATAAAATCTTATAAACTCTCAATAACTGCAAATTACTGGAATATTAGTAAACAAAAATTAGATATATGGAATTCTTTATATATGCGTGCGATAAATTATATTGTTATTTTTTTTATTTAAAACAAAATTGAAATTGTAGACTAATAAAATTCAGTTTATAACACATATGTATACTTTATAATAAAAATAGTTATCAGAACGTTTGGACTAAAGTCTATAAATGTAAATTGAGCGTAATAAAATATGGATTGATAATATTGGAATCAGATTTTTGTCGATTAGAATTTCTTGTGTATGTAAGTAAAAAAAACTTTACAACCATGTATTCAACGTCATTTTTTGTAACCTTACTATTGAGTTTGTGATCTAGAGATTTTAATTTGTAATGCAACGATACTTATTACCAGTTATAACTTAAGATAATATAAATTAATCAGAACCGACGCATGACTATTAAAGCAATCAAGTATTACATAAAAAGTGTACTTTATGATATAAGTTATTTGAAAAATAAAAGTGTATAATTTTTGTAACAACAAGTGGCTTATCTTTTCCTATTTTCTTTACCCTTTAAATTTAAAATTTTAAATACACATATCATAATTACAATTAATATTGAAGATTAAATTATATTGAAGGATGCTCTTGCATATCATTCATCATTAGTGAGTATTTGTATTTTTTTTACAAAGTTCAAAAGGTGATGTCTATAAACTATATAAATAAATAACAAAACTCATCTGATGCGTGAACTTTACTCGGGTAAAAAGTTAAGTTGATAACGTGTACCACATTAATTTCTATCTTTCCCACTACTAAAGATAACAGATAGTTTCTTGAATGTTCTTTAATGCGAAAATTTTGTTTTAAAATATCATATTTCTTACAAAATTTTTGTCAATAACTGTTGCACATATGGTATATATAAAGAAGAATTTATGACCGGATACACAGTTGTACATTAGCTTTGAAATCGACAGCCACGACTTCGAGAATTTAAGAAGATTATTATTTAATTAATCGGAATATTGAATAACAATAACTGTGACTCTGTTGCAAAATAAAATGAGGTAGCGAACTATACTCTAATTTATTCTTCTAAAATAAATCAGATATATATTATAGTATATTAAAATCTATTTTCCAGGCTTTACTTATTTTCAGCAATACTAGTTATATCAATATGTGCATTCTCCGAAGTTTCGGCAAAACAAAAGCATCGAAAATTAAAGTGAGTATATATTTTCATAATATGCATTACTCTCAAAATAATATACAGCAATACAATTTTATACAGCGCGTTTTGATAAAATTTGATCAATTTTCTTAAACAGAGATCAGTCTCCTGAAATTTTTGAGAACAAACATCGATCAAAACGACAGGACGAAACGCCAAAGATTGAACCGAATACTGCTACAGAAAATGTCCAGCCGCAAACTAAAGATCAAGAAAAAGCAAAGGATTCTTCTAGTTCAGAATCGAAAGAATCTGGTGAGAAAAAAAGTAAAACCCGCAGAAGTATTAGACAAAATGATGATGTTTCGGACAGTAAAAATGATGATTCGAAGAAAAATAAGGAACTTGTAAGTAGGTTAAATAAAATCAGAAGAAGTTTAGATATCATTGAGGAGGATAGCAAGTCCGATTCGAGTCAAAATAAGCACTTAAAACGCCGAAGAAGCAGTTCCAACTTGAAGAAAAAACTCAACAAAATGTGATTAGTGTTTCAGAGAAAAATGAATCTAGGAAATTAAATATTATACGTTCAAATTATTAGTATATATCTTTGAAAACTTACAATGTAAAACAATTACTGCATAAATAAATATTTATAATTATCTCATACATTTTCAATAGCACACTTAATAAGCAAATTAATCCAACTGGTTCATAAAATTGTAATTTTAATTATATAACCGTAATCAACTAGTTCTGTTTTTATACAAAAATAGAAAGAACACAACTCACTGAAACTTGCATTTTTACAAGTATTTTTGCAGTTTTTTTTACCACTGTATATACTATTTCATCAGTTCTTCAATAATTACTCACTGTCTAATAAACTCAGAGAAAATCAAAGCCAATAGTTTGACCTGCAATAAAACCGAAATTAAAAATTATTATTGAAATCCATAAAATATTAATTTAAAATATATATGCATATCTTTAAAATATATGATTCGTACTTCCTTTCACTCCAACAAAGTAGATAATCCAGCCTCTACCACCATTATTTAAACTAGTTCTATACGTCACAGAAATTGCATTACTTTCAGCATAATAATCAGCAGGAGTATTCTGGTGAAAACAAAATTTCCTTTTGAGAATACAAGTTTAACAACTAAAAAGAAGTATCTATATTATAAATTATTCTAAAGTCTTACAGTTCCACAATATAATGTAGCAGCAGATGATTCAGTCACTTGAAGATTATCTGTTGAACAAGTATCCTCAGAACCAATATCAAAATCTATAAATGTTAGAGCCACTTTGAAACCTACAGGAACGATGATATTCCATGTACAATCACTAACATTTCTATAAGGACCAGGATACATTGGGGAAGCGAATCTACCACCAAAATTGAAAATCTTTCCTCCACATCCCCGACCTATTTGTGAAAAACAAATACTTATTAAAAACTAACATATCTTCTCAGCTCTACAGTAATTTTAATCATTTTCACATTCTTATTTGTATTACTATTTTGTAAGTAATTATAAGTAGTTCCTATTTGGAGACGTTTTCACAAGTCTCTTTTCATAATCTTATTTTTAATTCCATAAAAGAAATAATTATTTACCTTTGTCTGTAGTTACGTACGTAATGTCGTAACTACTAATTCTTCTGGATGAAATTTGATAAGAATGTAAACTTAATTTATTACCAGTACTATAAACTGGATTAGGTAGTTGATAACCACACATAGTGTTCAGCAGGTGACCATTGAATCCCCCATCAAAAATCTAAATAAAAATCAACAAATGGTTGTTTGTAGTAATCCGAACATTTTTTCTATATATAATAATTATAACACTATATACTCACTTTTAATGCATTCTCTTTACAATCTGAATTGTCAACCAATCTGAAGTAATTAAAATACAAGGAAATTGTGTGATCAGCCGGTGCAGTTATTGTCACCCAGCATTCATCGAAACCCTGATGCACCAATCTTCCTTGCTCTCCAGTGCGATTTCGATCACATACAGAAATTCCATACTCTAATTTAAATCCTTTATTTCTGCGTTGATTCTGAACTCCTGATGTAAATTTAACTTCCACTTTTTCTCCATAGCTAAAATTAAATAAATAAATTTGTAAATAGTTTAAAAATTAATCTACGTAAAGTATTGACATTTAATAGTGCTGTAATTCAAGGAACTGGATTGGAAACCCTATCCATGTTGATCCTTGCTCCTTAAATATTATTTTTTTTAACCAAGAAAAATCGATAAAAACAGTACCTGAAGAAATCATGAGGCATTTCACTTCCACAATATCTGTACGAAGACGAAGGTAGGAAACTTTGCTGAAACATTCAAGTAACGAATTAAAAAATTTCAATAATTTCTTGGCATTTTACTTTTTATTTCTGATCTTTAAATTAATTAAATTGCGAAATATGTATATTATTATTACCATTGTTATACTGTATGGATTTTCCCTGGAGCCACTGACAATATGATTTTCCCCATACCCTTCAGACAAAAAGTGTCTATCCTAAAATAAAAATATACAAAATTGAATTACTTTTTGTTATCTAAGTAAATTGAGGTGTCTTTTATTTTATTATGTCAAATAAAGATATCTTACATTAAGATCAGTGATCTCTACAAACTCGTCACTGCATTCTGGTGTGTCTTTCAATTCGAAATCGATGAAACGAATATAATAAGCCCCGTGATTATTGTCGCTATTTATTACCCAGCGACATGTTAAATCCTGAGGATATGGACTAGGATAAGATGGGGATGTAATAACTTGAGTTGTTTCGGTAAAATGACGTTCAATTGGACCACACAAAGCTGGAAAAATGTTTTAAATTGTTCACTGAGAATTCAAATGTGGGTAAAAATCTCAATATCTTTTATAAGGTATGGAGATTTTATACATACAATCGAAGGCTTCAATAGTTGCAGTTACTCCTCTTCCTTGAACTATTCCGTTAGTGTGAAGTCTAATCCACAGTGCATTCATGGAAGATTTTACTGGAGGAGGTTTGCTGTTACCACAATATTTTCCAAGTAAATCTGCATACTGTGACTTTCCATCTCTTATCTAAAAGTAAAAGATTCAATTCAATATCTAATAAATAACGAGTCTGATTTTTTTTCAATAAATAAAGAATTATATTTAATACCTCTAAATAGTCGCCTGTGCATGATTCTTCCAAATGAGTAGTGTTACTAACAGTAGATCGTAGATCAATTGAGTTAATAGTAAACCGTAGTTGCTTAGAGACTGATGTTATTGCAATCCATTGGCAATCTTGCAATGCATCGTAAAATTCAGATTTTTGTGTCCTAAAGGATAATGAGTTCGTAATGTTAAGTTCACCTCCACATCCTTCAGCTTCACTATTTACAAATAATACCTGCAAAGTTATGGAAAGTACAATAATTTTTGCCTTAAAAATGAATGTGGGACTTGAAAAAAAATTTATAAAAACACAACCAAATATTATTAATTTCTTGAAAAAATTCTGAATAATCCTTACCAAAGCTTTAAACCCTTCAAAATGGTTAGTCTCGTCGGATATAAAATTAACTGTCATTTCATGACCTGTTGATTTAATAACTGGCAGTGTTTGCGACAAGTTGCCACAATAACTTCCCAGACGATTTGAATAATCAATAAGGGATCCTTCGTATATTTCCACAGAATCAAAAGAGCAACTGAAAAGAATAATTACAAATGCTATTTCTCATGTTATAGAGATCTTAAAATTAGGAACTTAACAATGAATTTTGTATACCTTCTACTATATTCGAGCGAAAATTTCTCAAATCGAACGACTACTCTTTTAGTCGGTGGGGCTTTAATGACCCACGTGCAATTAATTCCGCCAAAGTAGACTTCACCCTTATTCAAGGAGCTGATCATCTGAGGCTCTCTAATTTCAGCACCACATTCTAAAATTATTTACATTCAGCATACTTTAATTTTCTTATCTATCAAAAAGTTTCAGTTCAAAAATGGCATTATCAAGAAACTACCTACCATTCACGAAATACTTTAGGTGAAAGCCAGACATTTGCCGATAGGAGTCGGTTCTGAAAATAATTTGCATATTCGAGTAAGATTTCTGAATTGAAGGTAACTCCCTGCCACAAAAAACTACTTCAGTTTTATCGTCACTGTAGTATTGATTCTGAGTCACTACTGTGATATTATCCCAGCGACAATCACGTTTTCCTTAAAAAAAAATACAGATATAGATTATTGATTAAAATTATGAATTTTATTTTATTTTACCTTTGCTTCCCTGTTCAACTTGGAAATCAATAAAGTCAACAATAATATCTTTTCCAGGTGCAACAAGCGTGTAATTGCAAAACTGATTTCGATCATAAGAACTAGGATAGTTCGGCGATTTTAAATGCTTAATCTGGCTAGTAGCTTCATACACCCCCCCACAATCAAGATGCCAAAGAGCCCGAAATCCGTCTCCCTGTATTGCTTCATTTGAATGGAATAAAACTTTCATTCTTTGAGAATTTGACGTGAGTGGCTCTGGAGTATTGCGACCACAATACTTTGCGATTTCGGTCCACTCCTTATCTCCTTTTTCACCTTCATTCCAATTAAATATCTTTAAAAAAGCAGATATATTTATATAATTAGATGTTCTTATATGTACGTGGAAACTTCAAATATAATAACTTTTTATATGTAGAATATATTTTTCTACGGAAAGCAAATAATCTCACCTGTATATAGTCCTTTTGACAATTCGTACTTGCTTCAAGATTAAACCTATCCACAAATTCAAGGCGAATCTGGTATCCTGGTTGAGTAACAAGATTCCAAACACATTCGGAATTAGCAGGATACGACGAAGGAAATCTGAAATTATAATTATACGTATATAATAATGATTGATTACTAAAATCCATTTTTTGATGATTCGCATCAATAAAAAAGAATTAATTTTTTACTTAGGAGAAGAGATTTCTTTTTTGGAACCACGATAAACACTGCCACATTCATTTCCAATTTGATCCAAAGTAAATTCGAAATCATTTGGTGCAGATTCCGCATGATATTCAATCCAAAGTTTATAGTTTGAACTTGTAATTTTTTGTGGTATTTTATTACCGCAAATTTTATCAAGCTGTGGTGAAGAAGGCCCACCGTTTCTGTATAAAAATGATAAATTATTATGTATAAGTTAACGCAATATTTCTTGTACAATTAACTATGATCTCCTAGTCGATTTACCTAATGATAATGTAATTTTTTTCGCAACTGCCTAAATTTAAACTGTTAAAATTCATGTTTATAATTTCTCCTTCATCTGGGAATTTTACTTCCCAGGCACAATTGATCGGATATGATATATGTTTTGGTGCTTGAACTGTATGGAATGGACCTTGCAATATTCCACCGCATGTTTGCCATTCGTATGTTATATTTAAATTCATATGAGCCCCATCAGTTGCATTTAAAATCTAAAACCAGAAAAAAATGATTAGCAGTAATAAAATACAATCTCTTGATAATTTTTAAAATAAAATTCATAGTTTGGGAAGTCACTGATTCACTAACCTTAACCATATTTAATGTGGAAGGACTTCGCACAATCATTGGTTGAGCCACAAGATTTCCACAAACAGTAGCAATTATACTGTCTGGATCTATAATAACATGAATTGATCTTAATACGTTTTTGAAAAAATGGGTTTCAAGATGTATAATACTGTACAGTATTTTTTATTATTTATCAAGAATTAGAGAAAAAAATAATACGAACCTGAGACTCTAACGTACTGCTTATAAAATGAGCAGCTTCTAGTAACTTGTCGGGATTCACCTATAATTCCCGTAATTCTTAGACTCATTGTTAAGCCTGTATCATTCGCTGATTGAAGAAGCTCATCAGGAGGTTGAACTTTCCATTGACAGAAGTACGCTGATTCATTAAATGGTCTGTATCTTGGCATCATGAGGCTGCCTTTGATTTCTTTTACTATGCCGCCACAAGCTAATTAAACAAAAATATTCATCATAGTATATAAATAAGAACTATTTATTATATTATACTTTTACTCGTAAATTAATCAAAAAATGAACTCACGAGCAGGAGCGACTGCCGTATATTTTGCATTTAAACCTCGTTGACCATTTTGAGTAAAGTGCGATATGACCATGAAGTTAGAAGAACTTTCTATGCGAGACGTGGGATCTCCCGACTTTAGGAATTTTATCTTCGAAATGTGGTACATATCATTGAAGAACTAAAATGATAAAAAATATATTTAATATTATTCCTAATAACTGTATTATAATATGTATTATATAATTTATGTTTTACCCTAGCTGGATATTTGTCGTCAGATTCGAAATCTAAAATATCCACAACCACATGAAAACCTTCAGGTACGGTGATTCTCCAAACACAATATCTGATAAAAAGCAAATACAATAATAAGAATAAAACATAGTCTAATAGATGATTTAGTTACAAAATATTTAAAACCTTACCTTCGCAGATTTCCATTAGGATACCCAGTAGTTCTAAATTCGCCACCCATACCTGTTAGAACACCACCACATTCTGCAAGAGAATAAATTAAATAATTAATTAATTAACCAATTTGCCAGCTTTATGTTACTATTCATATATTCCATACTTACTTTCGAAAAGTATAGTGTAATTTAAACTAAATCCTCTGTACCAGGTAAATTCCTTATCATCGGTTATAAATGAAATCACTGCTTCATTAGCAAAAGTTTTTATCACATCTGGTTTGTTCCACCCACAATAAGTACCAATTTCTGTAACTGTAAAATAAATTATTTATCACTCATTCCTCCCAATAACTTCTGTAAAAATAAGATGAATCTTTGATTAAAAAATGTTAATTACCAGTATTGTTATCGGGTAATTTTTCACTGACAACCAAATGATCGGTTTGCTCACAGTTCCTCAAACTAGGTAAGTGGAGATCTTGGAACTGTATTCTGAATGAATAACTAGAAGGCCCAATAATCCACCAATGACATTGCTGATTTTTGGGATAATTATTTGGATAATTTGGAGACCTTATTGTTCCACGTATGCCTCTCATTATTCCACCACAGACAGCTGAAATCGATTTTTTACATTAATAATATTAATATTAATAAAAATAAACAATTTTCTCTAAGGAAATTAATATTACCGTCAGTTGTTACAATTGCCTTAAATCCGTTCTTTTGATCTGATACGTCCGAATAAAAACGCACATACAGTGCATTATCAGTTGAAGTCATAGTACTAGGAGCAACATTTGAACAATATTTTCCCATAACTTTCGATGATTCTGTACCACCATCTCGAATTTCAACGTATTCTTCTTCACAGCTGGAGCTATCAGTTAAATCGAACATATCAACAAAGTGAATTGACAATCGTTTTCCTGCTGGTGCCACAAAAGTCCAAATACACTCAGTATACGGTGGTGGGACATTCGGATAATTTGGCGTTGAGAAATCTTCTGAATCGTTTTCACTAGTTAAAATGAATCTGCCCCCACAATCCATGCCAATTTCTCTACAATGGAGGGTAATCAAATACAGAAATTTGTTTCGCAATCGCACAGCCAGACATTATTTTTCTTACCTGTAAGATATTTTAAAATTCACAGATAGATCTGCCCAAACTGATTTAACATAAAGACGATTTCCTGTAGTGCGCAAAGGACTCGGAAGATTATCACCGCAATATTTGCCATCACCAAGGAGAGGAGAAGACGCAGATTCTCCATTCTTTAACTAAAATATAAATGTGCTATTTGTAATAATGTACTTCTTTAGGATCTTATTAATTTTATTTTAAGGCACCAACCATAAGGAAATTTCGGTCGCAAATATTAGGATCCTTGTTCGTCAAATCCATTTTAATAAACTTGACTTCTATCGTCCTTCCAGGTCTAACTGTAACGTTCCATTCACACTCGCGGACCGGTCTGAAGATGCTCGTCAAATTTTCAAATTTGATGACTCCATTAGGCCCTTCCAACTGACCTCCACACTCTGCATTAAATAATTAATCAAATAAAAATCCAAAAGCGTATTACAATTTTACAACAGCTTAATGTGATCTTGTATAAAATACCTCGAGAGACAACACCTTCAAAACCTGTTCCATTTAGACTAAAATCGGACACAAATTTAACAGTCATTTCATTGGTACCAGATATTCTCGTTAAAGTACTATTCGACAAACATGACTTTTTCAATAAAGTTCCAGTTTCGGAATTCATAGCGTTTCCTTGGTAGACATCCACATAATCCATCATGCAACCATCACTTTCTTCCAGATCCATTGATCCAATTCCGAATACAACATGGGTTCCTGGAGGTGAAGTGAAAAACCAGTTGCAATCCAAATTTGGCAAATATCCATTTGGATATCCAGGTGAGGTAAATTCATATGTGCTATTTTCTGCATTCGTCAAAGATACAATTTGATTGCATTCTGCCACTAAAAAAGAAAATATAGAAATTCTCTGTTAATCGTATCATTATGATATTCTTCATATTATCGAAAACCACTTATTTTCTTACACTTGTTAACCAAATTTTCTTCTTCACCAGTACTTCTGGGAATTTGGTTCCATTTTAAATGGAACCAATTACCCACAGAATATCGAAATGATGTCAATTTTATGTAAATAATATTACTAGTAGATTCAATTGGATCTGGTGATGTCATTCCACAACCAGAAAATAAACTAGGACCCTCATCATCATACCCATCATAAACCTAGTAAATAATTAAGTTTTTCATTAATGTCTTCATCTTCCTAGCTTGAGATACTTCAAGATCACTTCTATGAGTACCAAAATCAAAAATATCTTGTGATATCAAAAATACTTATATATTCCATGATATAGCTTAAAATAATCCATTTACGTACATCCATTCTGCCGAAGCAAGTAGGAGGGTTATTAGGAATCGAAAAGTCATCAAATTCGATCTTAATTATCCATCCAAATTCAACGGTAATACGCCATGAAAATTCCTCCTCCAGCCTGCATGGTTGCGGATACAATGGCGATGCAATTTCTCCTACTGGTCCACTAAGATCATTTCCATGAATGAGAGCATAACTTGCTTTGAATCCAGAGGCAGTACCATGACCATCACTCTTAAATTTAATCCAGAGTGTTGACGTAGAAGTAATTGTTTGAGGTGTTTCAGAGCAAAATACACCCAACAATTTTCCAATTCCGTTTTTCTCGCGAACTTCCAAATAATCTGTATTGCAATGTTCGCTAGATTCTAATTCGAATTCCGTGAAGCTTAAAGATATTCCATTTCCAGGAGACACATTTATTTGCCAGACACATTCAGAATTCATAGGATAACTATTCGGGTAATTAGGTGATGTCAGAGTTCCAGCAAGAGCAGTGTAATTTCCTCCACAAGCTAAAAAACAATTCATTTTATGTGATCAAAACATTTTTTTAACGATTACTTAACTTGAAATATGTGAAAACAAAATACCTGTGTTTAAACGAGAATAATAAGCGACGAAAGAATTATCCGCATTTTCTCCAGTAGCGACTAAATTTACTGTTAATGCATTTCCATTACTAGTTATTGGTGGAGGAACATCATTGGAGCACCAAGTACCCAAACTTGGTCCCTCAATAGAACTACCATCATGAACCTGAACGTATTGACCTTCACAACCAGTTAAAGATGATACGAATTCCATGTGCGTGAAAGTTAAAGTTATGTGATCATCTAGAGATAAAAATAAATTGAATTAGTGATTTGAAACAAGATATCCTACTTATTATTATAGGTTGATTAATTTACTTGGATCGTCGGATATAAGAATCCAACTGCAGTTAGTAGCTTCTTCTCTCAAAACTAAGGTTGAAGATGTACTCAAAATTCCTTGATCTTTAACTCTTATTGTAGCACCACATGATCTTTTATATTCGGCTTTAAAACCTTTAGCAGACAAATAACTGTCGCTTCTCATTACCACCAACATTTGATTACTAGTTGAAACCAAACTAGGTGGTATTTTATTGTGGCAAAAGGTACCAAGTAAAGGAGACTCTCTTGTCGTTCCATCGAAAACCTGAAATTTTGTCAAGCTTAATGAAAACGTCCAAACAAACAATCATTTGACAAATAAAATTGATACTAACTTTAACGTAGTCATCTGAACAATTTTTCGTGTTTTCAATATCAAAGTTGGTAAAAGTCAAGTTAACAACATGATCTTGGTCGACAATTAGAAGCCACTCGCAGTTTTGATTATGAGGATAATTTTGAGGATAATTAGGTGAATGAATTTCTCCTAATTGGGTGTTAAACTTTCCTCCACATCGTGAATCGACGCTTTCGTATTCAGCTGAGAATCCATGATCGGCATACATTGAATCCGAAGTGAACCTAACAAACATCTTGTTTCCAGAACTGGTGAACGTCACAGGCTTATCCGAGTGACAGAGTTCACCTAATTTCGGGGCCATATCATTTAGTCCACTAAATATCTCAATCTTATCAAACTGACAACCAGAAAATTTTTCTGTATGCACATGATCAAAAGTTAATTGTACGCTGTGTATGAAGTCAACTTCTATCAACCACTCACAAACAATATTAACGGGGTAACCATTGGGATATCCTGGAGAAGTAAATGAGTCTTTTGGTTTCGTTAAGTGATCAACACAACCATGAACGACCCATTCAAGTCGGAATCCTTTGTGAGCTATAAAACTATCAGTGATGAAAGATATGAAAACCTGGTGCTCATTAGAAACAATCTTTGGTGGGAGCACTTCCGAGTCATCACAAAACTTTCCTAGTTTATTTGTAGGGCTGCCTTCTGAACCTTCCTCAATTTCTAAATAATCATTGTCACAAAGATTTTCTGCTCTTCCACCTTCGAGTTCAAAGTGAGAAAAAGTTATATTGACCTTGTTACCAACTGGTGCTTCTATCAACCAAGTACAATTTGTTGAATGATCATATTTGCGAGGAAAGTTCGGTGATTCAATTACTCCTTGAATTCCGTGCAGGGTGTTGTGACAATCTGCAAAATTAAGAGGAAAAGAAGGACATATGAAAATAAAGAAATATAAAGTGATAATTTTACCAATAAATTATTCTGAAACCCTACCTGTAGTGTACTTAATATGAAAACCTCGATAATGATTTGAAGGATCACTTCTAAAGCGTAAAGTTACTAAATTGCTGTTAAACGTAACAAAATTTGGATGTGTATTTCCACAATAGCGATTAACATTCTGGCGATTGGCCTCATTTCCTTCCGCTACTTCCAGATAATCAAATCTACAGGTATTATGCTGTTCTAACTCAAAATCTAAAAATACAATTTGAACAACACTTCCGGCTGCTACTATTATGTTCCAAGTACAAAGAGCACTTTTTCCATAAGGCTGCGGATAATTTGGTGAAATGATATCACCACTTGCGGCTATTAAATTACCTCCACATCCTAAGCAATCAGAAGACAAAAATTCGTTATTCCAAACTTAAAACAAAAGTGACGGACTTAGTGAAACTTAGAGGAAAAGAAGTTATTGTCAATGGTTATTGAGAAAAAAAAATATTGTCATCTATTGACAAGAATCCTAATATGTACAAAAAAAGACTTGCCAATTGTCAAAAGATCCCATTCAATTTCAAAACCTCTTTCAGATTCAGTCGTATCCGTAACGAACTTTAAATACATTTGGTGACTGAAACTTTTAATCGTGTTTGGAATACTGTCAATTCCACCACAGAATTTTCCGAGTAAAGGTGAATTACTGCTTGCCCCATTTCTGAAAGAAATATTAGTTAAGGCGTTTCAAGTAATAATAAAGTAGATACAGAACGTTTTTAAAACTTCTTCTTACCTAATCTCAAGGTAATCGTATAAGCAGGATTTTCTTTCAATGTCAAAATCATTAACCCGAAGAATTACTTGATGTTTATTGGGAGCTTCAATCACCCACTCACAAGTTACAGATCTTGGATAATTTTCAGGATAATTAGGAGATCTGATTACTCCAGTCATCGCATACAAGTGACCACCACAAGATTTGGAAATATCCACAAAATTGTAAAGGACACTGAATCCTTGATAACCTAAATTATAATCAGATTTAAAAACTAACATTAAATCTTGACCCTGAGACATCATAGAAGGTGGTTTAACATGACTGCAAAACCTGAAATACATATAAAATTTTTGTATTATTTTTTTATGTTTTTCTGTGGCATTTGATTCAATTTTATCAAAGTCTCTTACTTTCCCATCGACTTTAAAGGTAACGTTTCATAACCGTCGAAAATTTCCACGTAATCATTTCTACACTTGAAATCATGCTCAAGACCAAACAGAGTCCAAGAAAGTTGTACAATATGTCCTGGAGGTGCATGAATCAGCCAACTGCAGTTTAAATTATTTTTATAATCTTGACCATCTAGTGGGTATTGTATAACTCCTTCAGGTTCGATATGTATTCCACCACATTCTATAGTAAATACAACGGAATATTATTATATCTTTTTTTTGCAAATTACTGTCGTTTAAAACCTAAGCTTTTATATTTCTTACCAACATCTAGAGTAGTGTAATTAGCCACAAATCCACGATACTGAACATTGGGATCGGATTCGAATATCAGGTACATGAAATTATGTGTGGAGAAGAAAGGTTCTGCCGGCATATTTTCAGTATTTCCGCAAAGCGTTGCAAGTTCAGTTGAATTTTCATTAATACCGTCGAAGATACGCAGACTATCGTATTCACACATATCATCGCTCATACTTTCAATATCCAAAAATTGAAAAGTGAGAGCTATAGTTTTACCCACTGGCTGAATTATTTGATAATTACATAACTTGGAAGGCGGATATGTTTGCGGATAAAAGGGTGACTGGATAATTCCAGTTGGTTCATAGAATTCGCCTCCACAAGCGGTTTCATATTTCAGATGAAAACCTTGTCGATGACTAGTCAAATCTGTTTCCAAACGTATAAGTAAACTATTGGTATTGAGAGTTTTTGATTCTGGAAGATCATATCCACAGTATCTGCCAATTAATGGAGATTCAGTCGTGCTTCCTTCAAAAAGCTGAAATATAATACAAATCAAAGTTATAGTCATTGACCAACAATATGATGTAAAAGTCTATTAGAAAGTCCATACTAACTGCTACAGAGTCAAACTGACACGTTGTAGACGATTCAACTTCAAAACTTATCCAGTTTATTTTAATACGTTCCTTTGGTGGTAATCGTATTTCCCATTCACAAACCATGTTTGGTCCATAACCTGATGACGAGATAAATCCTGGAGATGAGATATCCCCATTGTCCTTGGTAAAAATTCCTCCACAATCTGGCGATGCTGAACAAGAAGAGGCATTTAACAAATCAACTCTAATCAAATATTGAAAGATTCAGCGGAAATTGAATACCTGCTTCACTGGAGAAAGTAATTTGGAAACCAAAATCCTGACCCGCACTATCTGAATGAAAATGAAGAACAACTTCTGAACCAGAAGTTATTACAGGAGATGGATGAGTGTGGTTGCAGAATAAGCCTAACCGCTTGTTTCCGTAACTAGTGGTTTCGTTGATCTATAGAAGATTGAAAAGAATTAGCATCATTTTTGGACGATAATTCAGAATAAATATATATATATATTTTACCTCAAGATAGTCATTTTCGCAAGTCTCGTGTTCTTCCAACATCATCTGAGCAAAGTGTATATTGATTCTTTTCCCTGGACTGACATTAATGTACCAATAGCAATCTCTATGTGGGGGGTATTTCCCAGGATAACCAGGTGAATTGATAGTTCCTACCTCAGCTTCAATTGTACCTCCACAAACTGGAGGAATGACGGTCCAACTGAAAGCAAATCCTTCAGAAGACACACTGTGATCAGAGCGGAACCAAAAGTAAAGAGCATTATGCGAAGATATAATGTTTCCATTGTTTGGCAAGTTGTTAATATTTCCACAGAATCTTCCAAGTGGATGATCTCTAGTACTTTCTCCATCGTGAATCTAAAATATATCAAGATTTATAAATAATCTAAGACAGTCAAAATTGATGAAATTCAGACAATGCAGTGTTCAAAAAATTAGTAACATACTTCCAAGAAGTCGTAGGAACACTCCGATGAACTTTCTAAAGAAAATCGACTGAAAGTGACGTTGAAAACAAAACTATGATTTGTTTTCAACTGCCAAGCACAAGTTTGTTTATCTTGATAACTAGAGGCACCAAGAGGGTATTCCACAGTGCCAGCAAGGTCTCTTAATACAGCACCACAGGCTTGTCTTGCTTTTTGACATCTTGTTCCAGTGTAACTAGATGTACACTCACATACAAAACTTCCGGTTGACGTTTTTATACATATTCCGCTATTCCTACACGGATTGGGATTGCAAGGATCAACTGGTACATTGCACGTAGGACCTAAAATGAAGATAAATAATATTATATTACATCCGAAGACGTATTTTTTTCAAGAATAGTTTTTTTTCCGTACTCACCTGTGTATCCTGGTAGACAGTTACATACGAAATTTTTACCAATGCCAGGAACACAACTTCCGTGAATACATGGATTGCTTTCACATGCGCCTGATGCAACAGAAATACCAGAATCCGGAAGACAAGTAGCTATTCCATCACCGATGTAACCAGCATGACATCGACAGGTAACTCCACTGAATGAACTCTCTGTGCAAAGTGCTAATGGATGGCAGCCTCCATTATTAATTTTGCAAACACCAAGGTAAGTGCACGTTATTCCATCTCCTTGGTAGCCCGGAGGACAAGACCCACATATTCGGGAACCCTGATGTAAACAACTTTATTTGAAGTTTTCCACAAATTTCATCCTTAAATGATGTCTAAATTTTTGTTTACCATTGTATTAATGCATTGAACTCGAGGAACTGTACTACAACCACCATTGTCCTGAAGACATTCATCAACATCACTGCAATAGTAGCCATTTCCAGTATATCCTTGTGGACAGCTACCACAAAAATATGATCCCGGAACATTGTGACAAACTACAGGAGGATTTACTGAACATGGTGGATGATTTTGAGCACATTCGTTCACATCTTTGGTACATGCTGGATTGGTTGCTTCTTTAGCCTCCCAGCCCTGCAATAAGTATAATTATAAGTATGTTATTTATGTTATTATATTAATGAAATAAAAGATCGGACTTACTTGTTTGCAAAGACAAGTGTAGCCAAGAGGTGATCCTGCAACGCTGATACAATGACCATTTCCACATAACTCTACATCGTTTTGAGTACTACAATTTGTTGATTTCAAAACACAGTCTTTACCATACCACCCCGGAGGACACATACATCTATGAAGAATATATTGTTAAATTTTCAAACAGATTTATTTATATAGACAAACATTTTCTTCAATGAACTAGAAGGATTGAAACTAAATGTTTAAAGATAAAAAGGTTAAATATTTTCTTACTCGTATGAACCATACAGATTATGACAAGTCGCCCCATTTTGGCATCCTAAATCAGTATTTCTGAACTTCATACATTCGTCTACATCAATAGTACAATATGGCCCCTAAAAATCCAAATATAAAATAGGTATCAAATACATAGTTGTAGAGTTAAAAAATAAATTTAGATAGAAAAATGTAATAATTACTCACCTCAAAATTCGAGGGACAAATGCATTGAACATTATCATAAACATCTATGCAAGTACCACCATTTTGACAAGGATCACTTGTACACTCATTTTTCCTTAATTTTCTTTCGACATTTCTAAGTCTTCTTACTAAGCTTCTCACCTACGAGACATTTCAAGAACATATAATGAGTATATATCTGAATTTAAAGATGATAAATCATTTACTGAGATATTTATACCTAGTTACCTTTAATGTTAGTCTTCGAAAATTTTCATTTATTAAATCATTAGATTCCTGTAAATAAAATTAATCAACCGTTTAATTTCTTCAAGCTTTTAACGGAATTATTACATTATTTTAAATTCATGGAACACTTCTTACTTCATTTGATAGCGTGCCATTCGAATGCAAATTACTTGTGGAAGAATATCCTCGTCCAGTTAAGGTATCTATGCGCCTGAGTAGGCCATGTGGGCCTTCCACAAATTCAGATAATCTTTGGATGCTTGATTCGATGTCGGCTAAACGCCCATTTTTCCATCTATCTATCAGTTGCGATGCTTTTTGAGCCTATGAGGATTTTAATTTAATAAACATGTGGAAAACTAATAATATTATAATTTATTAATCATTTTTGATTGGACATATATTAATAAATAGAGTAATGATTTTCAACAATTTTTTCTATAATTCCCTAATAAAAATTAATGATAACATGTATGGTAATACTCTTTGAAAATTTGGTATTACCTCCAATGTGACGTGCAACAAATTAATATCATCGATATTAACACTTCCGTATCCTAAAGCCTTTAATGTAATATTTCTGTCTTTCGCGCTGGAAATAAATAAGTTCCCATCTCGTGATTCCAAAACGGGTCTGTAATCAATGAAATAAAAATATTAATGTTAAGTATAAGTTTGGAAAGGTAAACTACATCATTAATTATAATTAATGTTATCATCGATCAAGCTAGTCACATTTAGAATAATATAACATACCTTTCGTCCATCCACCCCATACAAAACTTAAAATATATTAATAATATCCATTTTGCTCTCGACATCATGATGTCATGCTCTTTTATTTTGATTATTAAAATACTTTACTGCAACAATTTCACCATTTCAGGACACTACTTCACTAAATCACACAACGTCTTCGTAGGATCTCTGTCATGGAATGACTAAATTAAAAAAGACCCTTTTGACTGATGAAAACTCCAGCGTTGCTCTAAGTGGGCGTATTTTCGATAATAGTCTATAAGTCCTCCCAATATTAAATTTCAGCGATTAGCCATCATACAATCATTTTATAAATAAAGAATCAAAACAATATCTCCGCTCTTCTTGCAGCGGAATTATTTATGTATAAAATAATTATATATTTATATATATATGATTTTATTAGGATTATTGGGATTTTCGTTATAAATGTTTTCTATTAAACCCCTCTATTAAACCATACTTAGTGTGCAGCAGTTTTTAAAAAATTTGAATTAACGTATTAAACTTTTTCTACGATCTGAGACTTTGTGAAAATAATTTTAACTTTTTATTTTCAATTTACTCATTCATGTCTGTGATTCTTTGAAATTCAAATTCATATTACCACTGCTACCAATTCATAGAAATTTATAACGCAGGTGCATCATGATTTCATACAGGAGTACCAATTACTATGTAATTGATGTAAATTGTAAACACAAAATAAACGCAGGGATGCGGTTTTATACTATGTTTTATCTCGATTTGCACTAAGAAATAAGTAACCAATAAAATAAATTAATTAAAATGTCAGAGATTATTCAGTTAGTATATTCAAATGGAAATGTATTCATTTGGAACGCTGATGGTAAGATTTTTCAAAAAAGTTGTTCAGATTTGTGTAGGTTAGGTTTTTTAACAAAATGCACAATACATAAACATGAAGATTTGCCCTACCGCTTATCATTCAAAAATAAGTAATTAATTACATGTATTATTTATAGATTGGCTTAAACTACGAAAAGATTATAGAATAATTGGAGAACTTCTTGGTTGTTTACCAAAACAACCAAGACAGGAAGTTTTACTCGGTCTTCCTCTTTTATTAACTCCAGAAGAGGCAAAACTGTTAATAGAAAAAGGAATTGCGCGTCTTATTCACTACCCTTCCATAAACAAAAAACCTAGCGAAACTTTGAAAAAGTTATTTCATGAATACAGAGAAAACTTGTATCGGGACCAAGAAGTATGTTTAAGAAAACAAAGAGAAAAACAGGTAATAATTATTAATTCAATTGAAATGATACATAAGCAATTTCTAAAATAATACTGTTTGTTATTTTGTATTTTTTTTATTAGGTTTCTGGTATGATGGATAAAATTGTCGAAGGAAAACGACGAAAAATGTTGGGTTTGGAAACAACCAAAAAGAAAATGAGGAAATCATTGGATAAAGAGACAGAAGACAAACTGAAAAACATCGAAATTGATAAACAACTTTTGTTTCAAGAAGAGATGTCGAAGTTACCTAAACTCGACAAAAATGATGCTCTTGTACAAACTCATACAGGTAATTCTATCAACTTTTGACTTCAAATTTCTGCACGAACTTTCTTAATTGAAAATAACTAGAATACATTTTTTTTTAGCTCATCCATGGTTGACAAAAGAAGATGCTAAAGAGGTGGATTGGAATTATCCAGCTACCGATGAAGAAAATATACGATACAGAGTATTTAAAGACATGTGGGAAAAAAATTACTATGTCACCAGTGGAGAAAAATTTGGTGGAGACTTTTTGGTTTATCCTGGTGATCCAATCATGTTTCATTCTCAATTTATAGTCCATTGTCAAAACAGAAACGAAGAGTTAAGTGTTAATGACCTTGTAAGTGTCTGTAGAGTTGGATCCAGCGTAAGAAAAACGCAAGTCTTTGCTAGTTTTTCTACTGATGAAGAAAATATTAATTATCAGTCTTTCCAGTGGGCGGATTCAAGTGCATTGTAATTTATAAATAAAAAAAAATTATTTATACATAGCTTTATTCATCGTAATCATAAAATTTGGTTCCCTCTAGAACTAAACAGCATCTTTAAAAACAAAAAAGTCATGTTGCTTTTCAGGAATTACATTGAAATGTTTTTTGTAGATAACTTGATCTTCACGACCAGAATAATTTTTTCGAACCCAGAAATGTGAATAATCTGGATTAATTTTCTCACAAGTTACTGCCACTTTTCCGGCTACCATTGCAAACAAAGTTCCGTTACTGCCAAATCCAACCTAAAAGAAGTAAAGAATGAATGATTTGTCTTCAAATTTTATATAAATAGGATTAAACAGGGGTGTATTTTAGTATTTACGTTCAAGCCAGGATGGAATCTTGTAGTTCTTTGCGTAACTAATATCCTTCCAGCTGAAACGAAATGTCCATCCTGAACTTTCCATCCTCTGTGTTTCGGTCTAGAATTTCCTGCACTGTGCACTGTTCCTATGGTTTTCTTAGATGCATGTCGGGCTGATACTGTAAATATAACATTTTTATATCAAATGAAATAGCTTTAATTAAAAAACAATTTTCTTTTAAATATCTGCATAAATCGTGGGTGTTTTTTTTTTGGAGTCTTCGAAGCTAACAGTGGATCGGAAAATACGTAATATATAGAATAATAGGAAAATTACCGTAAATTTTTCATTTGTTATATAAAAACATTGCAGTGAAATGAAAATCTATAAGATATTTATGAATATCCTATATCAGAATATATATATATATATATATATAATAATCAAAATGTTCAAACTAGAACATAACCTCAAAATATAACTTACCTGTAAAACTATTCAGCGGCTGGATGAACTTTTTAGCTTCGAGCAAAGATGTTCTTATTAAATTAGACATAATTTTTTCCTAACTTATTAGACAGAATTTAAGCAATGATTCTTTTGGGATCTAATATATATTTATTATTATAGAGTATTAAATATATTAATCCTTCCTTGTTTTGATCAGCTGCAATCAGCTGGCTGGCTGCTGCTAGCAACGCTCTGACGGCTCTAATGCCTAACATTACATTTATCAGATTTATCAGTAAATACGGCATATGTATATATATATATAAATATAGTGTGCTCACAGAGTGTGAGTGCATCTCAAATGTACTCTATTTTCATTCGTTGGATTCGCCGATCTATGAGAAATACGCCGTATTGTGACCTGTTGTGACAAAGATATTATCATAATCATAATCTTTGATTGTGGTAATGCAGGCAAAATGAGATTTTTTTTTATAGTCGTGTGCAAATGTGTGTTTGTCAGTTACTGACATCAAATCAAAGATCAAAGTTTATGCCCCCACAGTGCCACAGTCTACAAACAGTGACACACAGTCCCACACTTGACCACACCAAAGATATTTTAATATATTTGCCCACACCGACGATCGATCACTGACATCACTTTATGTTTATTAAAATATAATGTGTACACATACAAGGATTTAATTCCGTACTTCAAAAAACATAGTCAACTATAATGGACAGAATGAGTAAAACAATCATTCCAATCTCTCTTTGCATTCGCCTGCTCAGTTGAAATATTTTTACCCTCTTTGCAGGTAAGTTACAATAGTTATACAACAAATCTTTTGCTACAATAAACGATTATATCTTGACGACTATGGATGTTATGATAACCGCCCAGCAAAAAAGAAAGTATTGATACGAATTGAATTGAAAAGGCTAAGGCACACCCCGAGAATCATGTTTTGTGACAGAGACGCATTGGAACAGTGTGTCAGGAAGTGTAAATTCGAGAAGACAGGTTTCAATTTTGAACCTTTCTATGCGTACAAATACAGCGCACAAGTTTGACATCAGCGAATTCTATTCAATGTGATACTTAGCACGAATTTATGTATGTTTTTCCTATTTCGTGTGAATACGTGTGATTTGAAATCGTACTTTAATTCATCTGTATCCGTTAGAACGCAAACACTTCATCATTAGTCATTCAATGCGTCTTAATTCGCGAAAACCTAAAACGAGATTAAAACGGAATTCACACGCATTCAAAATTTTAATTCGCCCCAATCCGTATCAATGCTTTTTTTTGCTAGACTTCCAAGTGCTTCCAATAATCTAATTGTAGGAATTGCGTTACATAAATTGGTCAATGTGACATAAACTTTGAAAGCATACTTTTATCTTTTTTCACTCATATCAGATCAAAGGTGAGCCTTCATATAGGATAAAAGGATTCGATCGTCAGTCTGAACTTGGTTCGTACGCTGATTCTGATAAACATGCCAGCGAAACTCAGCAAATTCAAAATTGCAGCTAGCTGTAAGAATTATGCACATCCTTGGGCGGATTCTTGTATTAGTACTGCAGCTGGGCTAGGTCTACAGTCTATTCAAGAAAGTCTCAGAATATATACTACAATTTATTTTGTAAGCACAGAATTCAAACATTAATTGAAGATTTTTTGTTCGAGGAAGCTGGATATGTGACTGAAGTTTAAGCTCTTTTAGAGTCCTTTGTAAATGATGCTAAACATTTATTAATTCTTGCATAAACTTTGTAGGTTACACTATTGTTGAAAGGAAAAATTCCTTCAAAACACGATATTAGAAAAACAATTATGAGCATTTTGCAATCAACGGCCTTTTTGTCATGGAGTGGCTTTACTTTTTCAATGTTCATTTGTAGCATAAGGTAAATCAATTTCTCTGAGCATACCATAGGTATTTTAACCTTATACTTATTAAACAATTTAATATTTCAGAAGGATCTTAGGAAACTTCAACGTCTTGACAGTTTCTTTCATTCCATCTTTTTTGTCCAGCTTTGCTGCAATTCTTTTAGAACGCCCTTCTAGGCGACTCATGTTGTGCCTATATGTTTCAAATATAGTAAGCAGATAAATTTACAATCCCTAACAAATTCTGTCTCCTAGAAAAGTACTTGATTTAATTATTTTCAGGCAACAGAAACATTATTCAGAATGGCTGTATGGAGAGGTTACATTTCGCCTGTTCCACATGGTCAAGTATACATATTTGCCTTGAGTATGTCAACATTACTATATTTTTTTCGCAGTAAAGGAATTAAAGAAGACTCTATATTTAGGATAGTTAGGTACTTATATAATTTTTATGTAATTCCACTGCAAAGTATATCTTTGCTTACATTTTACCATAAAGGATTTTTCTCCTTAAACTCTCAAATCTTAATTTTTTCTGATATTCACACAGAAGATTGTTCTTACTAATTTTGTAATATAACGTAATAGGATTCTTGTTGGACCGTACGAAGATGAGAAATATCTAAAAAGTCAGTCTCAAGTTGACAATAGCCATGTACAAATGAGCGATGAACAAAAAAAAGAACGAGAATACTCTGATAAAGAAAAAGTTAAGAAATCGAGAAACAATGGACTATTTAGTATTATCTGGAAAACCCTTGATGTTTATAAACTGCTAATAGACAAATTAAAGGCAAAAAGTAAGCATGTATCCTGTCCACATTCCAACAGTTGTGTTCATTATATTTTAACGGTATGTAAGATATCAATCTTTTCGTTCTTACCTATATTATTTTTAAGTAAAACGTAGTTGCTACTATTTTTTTCTTTTTTAATAGCATTTTGATCAATTCAAACCATCCGTTTTACAAAATAATTAGCACAGGTGTAATATTATATCGACAATCAATGACTACATAAATGAAATATTTTCTTTCCAGGGAACCGCAAAATTATTTAGTTATGGTTTGGGTGCTCAGTTAGCTCTAAAGCTAGTTTTTAAACTCGGTAATTTAATAAAAAAGCCAAAATTGTTAAAATCTACTATCTTCAAGAAAGAGAATCTAAATTTGGCTGTATTTCTTGGAGGATTTTCTGGACTTTACAAGGTATGAAATTATATTAAACTATTATTATTATTGTTATTATTTTGTAAATATCTGAGTTCAGTTATTTGTAAACTAAATTATACGCATTTTAATTTATTATTTCCAGTTGGTGTCGTGTTTATTGCGAAGATTTTATGGTTACGATTCTCAATATCACGCTATTCCAGCTGGACTAATAGCGAGTATTAGTTTTGTGATGTATCCAGATATTACTATTGCTTTATATGTTATGTGGAAAGCATTGCAGGTAAGATACTTAAATGATGTACATGAATTGAAACAGTTATATAATTAGAATATTGTAATCATGCTTATTTTTCAGATATTATGGAACGATGGAGTCGAAAAAGGAAAATTACCTGAAGTAAAATGGTTCGTTATTCTTTTGTACTGCTTCAGTACTGCCGTCCTCTTTCACGCTGCAATTGTGGAGCCACATAATTTAAGAGCATCGTATTGGAAATTTTTAATTAATTTATCAGGAGGAAGGTTTGTTCATTGAAGTTTTTAATCAATTGTAATGAAGTTTATACACAATTTTAAAATCATAAAATGATAATCCACTATTATTTTTTAAAATAAATGACAATTAAATTTTTAATTGCAGGGTAGCAACAATGTCTCGACTACCACTTGACGAATTTGGATTAGAAAGTAGCACAACCTTGCAAGAGGTCCTTAGAAAGACCAATACTACTGACCAGTACACTTATTCTTTTTAGTTTTGTATCATTGTGATTTACTGGAGAAGGGGTCATTTATTGTAAAATAAACATTAATTTATGTACAGTTTTAGTTGGTGCTAGAAGTATTCAAATATGTATAAAGAAAGAAGATAAATATACACACAATATAATGTTTCTAAATGTAAAATATCTAACCTAATACCATGTTATTTTTCACGATTTTCTTGTGAAAATTAATTCTTAATATAAAAAATTTAAGGCATGAAAGAATCAAATTCTAACAATGGAAGTTTCCCATTGAAAGATTGCCAACTTAATTTATTATTTTACCAAATTTTACTTATTCTAAGTAAAGGTTTGAATTTAAATCTCCCGCTAAAAAATACGAATACTAAAAATGGCGTCTG